>JAQFVV010000443.1:281814-578447 GCA_028023455.1 Epiperipatus broadwayi
TCAATTTGAACACTCACAATATCAATACAGACATAATATAATGCATAATCTTTTTAATATCAATGTGTTGCACAACTATTTTGGTCTTTATCATATGAGAAATAGTCAGTTTGACTAAAATACATATATTATGAGACTTAGACAAAAGTAGCTAATTATATTCAAATATATTGAACTTTAAATTTAGACTTATAGAGTAAGGAATATGTTTTCATTATTTGTTTACACTTATGCATGCAATAAATCTATATTTATTAAAATTGTGTTTTAGGTCTTAGCATTGCCACAATAAAATGTAATTAATGAAAAAATATAAAGATGAGTCTATAATTGTATTTATCTCACATAAAAGTTTGAACATTTCATTAATTATTTAAATACAACATAAACTGCATTTTAATGGTAATAAGCATCAATTAAAAATAAATCATAATTATTATGTTAGCATATTGAACAGGTGTTTTGATTTTTAGATAGTATGAATAAGCTTGTATAATTAAAATCTGTATTTAATAAGATTTTAGACTGTTTGTTTTATAGTGTTATAGCAGTTAAATTTAGTGCTATTGAAAGTGATGAGTATTTTTTAATTTGATTTTTATATATTATATAAAATTAACAAAATTGCATTAAAAAAAAGATATTTCAAAACATAGAAAACTGATTTTACAGTATATAAATATAATTATATGTGTAAAAAGTCATTCTCACTTTTTTTGCAGAATATCAGCTACAGATTCTTTTGTTTCAACATAAAGAGTGAGATTACATATTTGTAGTGAAAAAAGTATATAAAAAATATATAATGACTAGTGTAGAAAGATATATATATTTTACAAACGTTTTTAATTAAAAAAGAAAAAAAAAGCTCATTGCTTTTGCTTGATTTAAAAAAAAAAGGAAAAACTTGAATTTCTTAGTTAATGACCATACATTTTTATTGAAAAATATCAGACCTTTTTCTAGTTTTTTAAAAGTTTACAATTATTGTGGTAATCAAATAGCTATGTTTTTATATGTACATGAATGTATGGTAGAATGATTTATAATTAAATTTTATAAATTGAAAATTTATTTTTTACATAAATGAAAACATTTACTTATAATACATAATTATGGTATAATTTTTTACTTTAATATTTTTAATTGGGGGGGGGGGGATCTGTAGCATAACGTTTAGATTAACTGTCAACCATATCATGACCTGGAGTTCAAATCAGATCAAGGGAAGTTTGAATTTTTTTTTCAGATTCTAAGCAAACTTGATATTTTTCTTTCAATTAGCTCATAGATAACTTATCATCCATTATTGATCAGTAAATGGGGATTTAACTATTATTAGATAAAGAGCAAAAATAAATATGAAATTAATTTTATTGAACAAATGAGAATTGATGTGAAGACAAAGAATAAGATTGATGGGATGCAGTCTTTATCACTAATTGAACAGTAATATATACATTTATGAGCAGTGATACCATGAATTACCTTCACTTATATTTACTATAAATTATATTTTCTTTAGTGTTAGTTTAATGGTTATGACATATTTTTTTAAAAAAACATTTGGGCGAATCAAAACAAATTTTATGCATATAAAAACATGTCATAAATAAAATCAGTATGATATAAAACTAAATAAGTAAATACAGTTTTCTGATTGGATAAATACTTCTATTATACTGATATTTGGAATGTCTTTTACTTGTAAATTTTATTCATTCACTTTCTTTAATAATCACTTGGTTTTTTTTTTAATTTGTAATTGGTTAATAATATTTTTAATTAATTTTTCCTACATTTCAAAGTATATTTTTTTCACTTAATATTCTCTAACAGTAATATAATTTTCTAAATAATACCAAAGAAAATAATAAACATGAAAAAATATATGTAAGACTATTAAAATAATATTGTTGTCATTAATTTCTGATAAATAAATTTTAAAATCAAATTTTTAGTAACAATTTCATTACTTATTATATAATTCTGATTAATAAAAATAACATGAATTAAGTATGATAATTCATTATTACATACCAAATAAAAATGCTTGTTTTTTAGTACACTAATCGGATCACAAAACATTGGCATTATATTTCCTAATGAAAAAGATAAATAAATATTAGAACAAAAAGCAATTTTTGCTTCCACATATTTGTCCAAAATAATTTTGAGAAATTACAATTTATCAAAAAATAACTTCATACTATTGTATTAATTCTACAGAGTAGTCTTATATTTCATTCTGATGCAATTGTTATTTTACTTCACTAGATCATATACAATAGTTTTTTCTTGTATATTTACATTTTTTTTCTTGTGGTTTTTTATTCATGTCTTTATTTTTTCTTCTGTTTTTATCATCGTTTCAAGTAAATTTAATATTTATTTTTAATTATCTTAAAATATATAATAAAATGGTTTATTCTTATTTCAAATATTTTTTTTAAGAAATACTTAATCATTCAGTTTTGTGTTGTTAGATCCTTATTTGCAAAATTTGACTAACACATGATTTTTAGAAGTTTAAAAGAAATTTGTGGATCACCCTGCAATCCATGAACCTTGGAGTTTACCACTGCACCAAAGCTCACACTGCATGGTTTCCTGTGATGATATCGATGATGAAAACAATCCTGCATAGCTTAGTGCTGTGATAGAATGGTAGATTTGAAAGCCAAAAAGTACATCCAAGCAAAAAATCATTTAATTATTTTTCAGTGATGAGAAATAAACTATTTGGTTTATATACATCATCAGTCTGAAGTAGGTGGTAATAATTAATGATAATATACCAATACAGATTCATATTTATCAATTACTTACTATTTCTTTAACATACTTTATTATAGCATGGCATTGAGAATGAGATTGCTTTGCAAAACAATCATAATTAAAGTTTTTTGCTTAATGCTTTATGGAAATTTCTCTTATAACATTACTGATAATTTCACTAGAGAAATAATAGATCTTGATGTAAAAGTTGTTGGCATAATGGTTAATGCCTAACCATGCCTTTTTCGTACAACTTGGGAATTTAAGCTTGAATAAGTCACATTTTCCAGGTTTCAAAAAAGCTTAATATATATATTTCCAGATACATGTTTCTTGGCCATTTTTGCTAGTTATTCAACAGAGATCAGTAAGTAGCTGCCCAGATATTTTTTATTAGAAGGCCAAGAAACCAGATTAATCAGGAATGCTTAAGTAGATGTTGATACCCATGGCATTAAATATGTATATATAATTGTAAAATGGCATCACTTTCACTACTGATAGACAAAATATCATACTGCTCTATGTGCTGCAGCCATTGTTGCCTTTTACTTATGTGTAGATTATAATAATAAAAAAGAATTTTAAAAGATATTTGTGGTTCCTAAAAATGACTATTTGCATCCTATGTTTTCATAAGAGAGATGTCTTGATATTTAGGTCTTCTTCATCAAATATATGACACTTTATTCTCTTCTAATACATAGCCAGAAATATGTTTTACATATTATCTTTATAGTAAAACAATAATAGCATACTTAAAGAAATAATTTCTAACATAATAATAATAAGTTTAGGATTATTTAATTAATTAATAATATTTACAATATGGATTTTCCCTCATTTGTAGTTGTAATTCAAATTTGCATATGTTTGTTCAATTGGGCTAAGTTCACTTTTAGTGAAGCTCACCATAATTACAGTTCTCTTAAATTAATTATTATCGATGCTTTATTTATACTGTAATATGATTATATTTATTCATTTTTATTTAAATTATTCCATTTAAATATTCCTTCATCCTTTGAATTGGTACAGTCAGTAGGCAGCAAGCCTATTAAAAAATATTATAACTTACCCTCACTAGATATCACAGAGTTATATGGTTCTGTGCCATGGAGGTTGTCCACTAATCTCAAAAATGCACTTTTATTGTAGATAGACTCAACTGGATTGACAAAGATGTAACAGCAAAATTTAATGAGTTCTACAGGAAAGAAAATGCATGGCCAATGAGACTGCCTACTAGAGCATCATATGCAGGTTAACACTGGCTAACAAGAAAAACAAAATTATGCTCACATTCATGGAAAAAGATCAGAGCATTATATAGAAACAATCTGTTGATAAAGTGCTGGTGTGTGCTACCAAACAAACTTTTGTTCAGATGTAGGAATTACTGGTGAATGAATCAGGCTTAATATGGACTATTAAACATGAAAATAACACACAAAGCTTCAAGTATTTAGACACATTCATCCAAAGAAATAAAAAGAGGTTGTATTATAAAATGGTGGTAAAACTACTCAAAATCAGAAGCACTACCTATCCTCAATCTAAAACACCAATGACTCAAAAGTTAATAGGCTTTAAACATTACTTAAGAGAACTTCACACTTTGTAGTGGGAAGCAGATAGAAAAACTAACATGGGTAAATACAATAAAGATCTATGTAGTATTCTGACAAATGTTATTAAACAATTTCAGAGAAATGAAAAGCTAACTTTAAAACCTCAAGTGAAAACTAAATCATGGATTAGCATGCTTTATAGCCCAAGATTAACAAACAAAATAAAAAAGATCTACAGGCTAACTTTCAAAGTTAGTTCCATACTCCTAATCTTAATAGGTTGATTAACAACACAAAGGATAAATTACAAAAGGTCATACTGCTGTTAGTATACAAGACTCCATGCCACAGACCAGACTGCACTGTTGTATAATATGGGAAATCTAGAGCTAATATTTCAACTAGATTTGTATAATACAAATGCTTATATAGGCACTTTTAAAAAAACCCAAAATATGTCTCTTTTTTTGGGACCACAATAAACAATTTGGTCATAGCTTTGATCCATAGACAATCAATCTAATGTATATAGACAATGATGAAAAAGAATCAAGAAGGTTTAGTTTATTACCAACCATAGAAATGTAATAAACAAAAAAAAAAAAACAGTATTTAATTATCGAACAAATTAAATATTTAAATGTATTAATTTAAATAAAAATGAATGCATAATCACATTATACTATAAATAAAGGACAAAAGAATTAATTTAAAAAAGCTATGCTTATGTTGAGCGTCACCAAAAGAGAATTTTGCTTTAGGTTAAAAAAAACTACTTCATTATGTAGTCAAACATATGTAAATTAGAATTAATCATATTTATGTACTCTTTGCACAAAACCAGATCCCGATGTGTCTAGGTAATAAGATACTATAATCCTTGAATTAATTGATCACCATCATCATCATCAATTTTAGATATAATCATTTATCTTCTTGATGTAATTTTTTGGCATGTCAATATTCAAAGCAAATAATAAATTTATGAATTCTTTAATATACCATTATTATTATTATTATGAACTAGTTTTATGTTATCATTATAAGCCATATTTATTTATTTCTACTATTAATATTACTTTTAAAATAAATTTTATTAAGCATTAAAAAAAGTTATTCAATAAACAAACAAAAGGAATAATTACTAGTGAAATAAAATGTTCTACAACATGATAGAAATTAATTGAAATATTTGTACATAGATAAATAACATGAATTAAATTAAATATGTATATAATTAAAGTTAAATATATTTAAAAAAAGAAAAAACAAAACAATCTAAAATAATATCTGAGTTGTCCTAGAAGAGAGAACAGGCTCCTAGTGGTTACTACAATATCAATAAGAGTCAGGGTCTGATCTCTAGTTTTAATTTTTAACAATATATTGATAAAAATGAATTTAAATTTCAGAGATATCAAAGGGTCAATCAATAAAATAAATATTGTTAATGTTATATTAGGAAACAGTCATCTTCGAATATTTTCAATAAGGATTGCTTACATGGAAGATTTCATGTAATAGCTGCTGTATATTGGTGATGTGTACATAAGGAAGTGCATTTATAAAGAAAATTTTTAAGTGTTCCCTTTTCCTTATATATAATGCACACATTGCATCAATATTTGCAGATGCCATTTTTCCAGCTAGGAAGATTGAGGTTGGTATGTTTTGAGTTAATTTTTATTAGAAAATCCAAGTATTTAGGCTCCTAATGCCAGAACTTGCATTTCTGTAAAATTCCCTTAGGGTTGATCTTTTTTTTTTTTTTTTAAGTGTCATAGCATCGGCCGGGACGCGAACCCGCAACCCGGGCAACTGCCTGCAAGTGCAAGGCAGTCGCGCTGACCTCTCGACCACTAATGCAAGACTAGGGTTGATCTTAGTTGTTATATTATGAGTAGGGACAGTGCTAGTTGTTAAATTACGAATCTTTCAATAACCGATTTATTTTTTTTAAATAAAGTGAAAATTGAACATGTATTTGGTATCAAAGTGAATAACATATTTCTGAATTTGTTCCTGATAAAGGATTATGTGTCTGTAGAAGTTACACGAATATATGATTGCATATTAGGGGAGGATGATTAATGTATTGATTGCTCTTTGAATTGAATCGTCTTTTAATAAATAATTGAAATTCTATGAGTAATTCTTTACTACTAGATATTTTAATATTAAATTTTAATTCATTATAAATGTTTTTATTAATTTTCAAATACAGTATTTGATTTAGACAATAATAAAGTTTGTTTTGTGTTTATCAAATAATAAATTTTACTCTTTTTTTTTTAAAAAAAAAAAAAGAAAAATTCTATACTCTTTCATTATGATAAATTACCGGAAAACTTTTGTAAAAATCTTGACAAAGTAAAACCATTTTTTATTTAAATAAAACGAAAACGTACTCAAAATTTTAGTAATTGTTAATAAATATTTCCGGATTACAAAAAATATATATATATTATTTACAGAGCGTCTATTTTTAGAAACTTAACAATACTGAAAGACTTAATGCCTGCAATTTATCTTGACAAACCATCGACAACGTTATCAAACAGAGATGACAAATATTGTTTGTAAATGGTTCTTATTATCATGTGAAATCTTCGAAATCATAGGCCTCAGATGAAAAATAATTAGTTTTCAAAGTATTGCTGACTTGTTAAATATAGTAATTCTATATTTGTTCTTCGATAATAGTATTTAGTGTTTCATAATAAAAATGACTACTACATTTAAAAAAGATGAGTGATTAATTTCAAATATAAAAGCGATCAACCTTTTGTCGAATATCGTACTAAATATGAAGAGTAATTATAAGGATTATTAAAATCCAATTCACGAAATTAATACCTATATATTATGACTGAAGCTAGACATATATATATATAATCTATTATAATATCCTGTGTATATATGCGGTATATAAAAAAGATATGGTCTGATGTTTGAAACGATAGATTTTTTTTTTTTTTTAATCAAAAAGTGTACAATATGGAATTTATAGTAATATTTTCTCAATTACATTTAGGAAACACTAAAAAAATATTATACTAATGTTATTAAAACTTTAAGTCAACAAAGTTTTATTTTTATAACTAACCCAGCAGCTCATTAAATTTTAATTTAGTATGTTGGCAAGCAGTAGACTCTGGAACTTAAACATCTCATTCAGCTCTACATTTTTGCTCACAGAAGACGTTTGAATATTTATTTATTTTAATGATAAATAAAACAGCAATCATTTAAATAGCTTCCAACAGGGCAAAAGTCTACCCTTTTTATAAAAAAATATAAAAAAAAAAGGACATTTTTCAGTTTAGTTAAATTCTGTATAGTAAGGGTTTACAGTTATTCTTGCTTGTTTTAATCTCTAGATAAGAATAACTACATACTCATATAGTAAACTAGTAATATAAATTGTTAGTTGGGTTGGTTACTTGAAAATAATATTTTCCTGAAGTTTAGAATAAAAATCTTTGAGTTTTATATGGTTTAATCATAAGATCATCAAAATAGATGTGAACTTGCTAAGTACTCATCAATAAAACACTTTTATAAAGTTTAACGATTTTGTTCTAAATATGAGTTTTTATTTTAGATGACAAGAAGTCAACAAACTATGACCAATGCCAAAACTAATCACATTATGTGATCATAATTTTCTGCTTCTTTGATGGAGAACAAATATTTGAGACCTTAAGATTATATTAACTCTTTCAAAATGACTTGAACAGTTATCCCATTGACTGGTTTAAAATATTTTTGGATCAATTTTGCTTAATTTTTTATTGCTTGCCATTGTCTATACAATAAATAGAGACCACGTTTATCTAAAATTAATGATGATTAACTATTAGTTCTTGATTGTGGTGTTCTGTTTTCTAATTATTCCATCTAACTTTGGCAGAGAACTTTTAAAGAATAGATTTATTAATCAACTAATCCATCTATCCACATATACAAAATAAAGCATCTAAAAGATAATTACCGTCCTTTTTGGTTAAAATGTAATATTTGGATATACGTTTGTATTATATAACAATACAAACTTATATCCAAATATTAGCCTCTTCATTTTTCATAATTATCATATTTTCCCAGTATTATTATTTGTATAATATATTAAATGTAATTTTATGAAACATTTAATATTTTAGCATTGTGATATAATTTTATTTTATTGAGAAAATTATATTACCAACCAAATTCATAAAAAGGTCAATATGGTATATCAATAGTCAACAGATTAAATCTAAACTACTTTATTACAAAACAGTGAATAGTATAAGGAAATCCAGGAAAATTATTTCTATCAGTTTTTTCTTCAGTACTATTTAATAAATTATTTAAAGTAACAAGCTTATTAAATACTATTTTTGAAATGTGTATAGCACTATAAATAATAAGAGTATAGATATATATATTATAACGATCCAAACGAAGTGGGAGATCGCATCGCACCGCACCGCACTACCAAAGGGCGCCATCTAGGCATTTGAGCCTAGAAAAATTTATAAAGTAGGCAGATACGCGCTGTTAGGATTCCACTTTATTTACATATTTAGATCGTTAGCCCATTGTCACTAGCTCAGTGGAGACGCAGAGATAATAAAATATATAACCTTAGATATAAATATAAAAAAATAATAAAAGCCACTGCCAGAAATTAACACAGAAAAATATTTATTTACGCACATATAAAATCATTCTAAATTCGAGGAATAATTTTAACATTTAGATTTTTATCTTAATTTTTAATTTTACATTTTAAAATAGCTTGCTATAATGTTTAATATTTTATTTAGAGGGTCGAGTATGAATGGACTACATAGGTCTGCATTTGAAAGGAAAATATTCTTCCCTGATTTAACCTTAGGCAACAAATTTCGCAATCAACTGGCGCCAATCCATCTGATACATTCATGTATTCAATGTAGCATGATACGACAACACAAAATACTATATTGTCAGGAATGTACATCTGAACAATAAGTAGAAATAGCGAAGACATTGACTCTCCACCAACAGGAATGTGACATCTGTGGGCAAGTAGATCAATAAACTAAAAACTCCATAGGAATGGACTGCGGTCTTCTGCCGACTTACAAACCCATCCATAGGCAAACAGAGGGTGTGTGGCGTATATCTATAATCCTGCCCGTAGCGGATCTCATACTACATTTACTAATTACACAAATATATCCAATCCATTGAACCAATTCAACTACGAAATGAATAACCTAAGATTACCCTCCCTTAATACAACTTTACAAAACTATATAGCCATTTGCGCCCGACTTAATTTTAACATTTATATACGTTCGCACAGATTTATTTAAAAATGTTGGGTATAGATCGATTACACAGATTCCACGGTCAAAACGTTTCAAAATAAACATAAACGATCAAAATACAAAATTATTGATACCGACAATCGCAGAGGGAAACTTATAAGTAACCCAATAGTATTCACCATAAGATACTTGCGTTGTCACCAATAACTTAAAAGACATCCGAATAAATACATTTTAGATACTCACCGTAAGGTATCATTATTTATCGAATGTCTATATATTTTGATCAAATATGAAAACCAAAATATAATTAACCGCAAACGAATCCATGCAAGCATCTATAAACAACTTAAATTTCATACATTTAAAATTTAAACAATAAATAATTTATACAATTAAAATAAATGGAAATGATTTTTTTTTTTATCAATAACAAACATATAAAATATCACATTATCAATTTAGTTGACACATAAGTCAGAGAAAAGTTCCTTTTTATAAAATTTAAATTTACTTAGCAATCTTTAAAATTCTTAATTAAGGTTATGATTTTTACAATTGTTCAGTTCTATTGCTTACGGTAGAGAAGTCCTTGTTCCCGTTGGCAATTCCCACGCAGACTTTCCTGGAAGACCGGTCTGATGTTTTGGAGGTGGCAGTTGCTGGTTCTGTCCTGGTATCACAGTCTTTGCATTTTTAAATAAGTGAGTGAGGACGACAAGTGCGTCTTGTCGCCAGACCCACCAAAATCAAGTTGGAAAAAGCTCCTTGAACTCAATATTTCTTTCTTTTTATATCATCCACAAGGATTCACTGAACAAAACGTCACTAATCTGTTTTTTCGTTATGGTCCGGGCCAAGGCTTAGTGCTCCCATTTGTCAAGCTAAAATCTCTTTCTTCTCTTATCTAACTTTCCATCTGACTTTTTAATTAAACAGCTTTTAGATAATTAATAAACAACCATTTCCCTTTATAGATTACAGGAATTAATTAATACCTGCTTTTATTTTAACTTACGTTATTTTTTTTTATTAAAATATTTTTATATTTCAATCTTGTATTTTTTTTATTTTAAAAAAAATACATTCAAATACTTTTTTTTTTTTGTTTATGAAAAAAAAAAATTTTTAAAGTTTAACATCTGTGCGAATGTATACACGTTTAACAATGTTTTAATTTTAGCGTTTAGTTTTTTCCTTTTATTTGCGAACTTTTAAGTTTTTATTTTAAATTAATGTAACGACATATTTATATATCGTTACAATATATATATGTGTGTATATGATATAGTTAATTATCAAAATGGAAAGAAGTTTAATCCATTATGCTGGTTTGTAATATATTTAAATAAATCATATGATATAATAAAAAATAAAATATCTTTATATAACAGCAATAATTGTAACACTTGGAAAATGATAAATGAATGAAAATTATATAGTATACATTTATATAAGTTTTTTTTCTCTTCTTTGTACATATTATTAATGTTTTAATAGGTTTTAGTTAATTTTATTTAAAAGAGATAGATGTTGCTATGTATGCAATATAGATTTAAATTGTGAAATAGTTCCAACACATTGAAAAGGAGTAAAAAATCAATATTTGCTGAAAAGAGCTTTTCTGTATTATCATTGTTATTATCTATATGCAATTATTGCTATTATATAAAGATATTGTATGATTTGTTTAGATATTGTTACTGTAAATAAAGTTTTTTTTTTACAGAAAATAATTATCACTCAACACTTACATAATTATTTTACTATTCGTTTTAGCAAAAATTACAAGAAGTTAGCTTGGGTTGAACTTAAATTATTTATGCAAATACAGAAGTAATATATACACTATAAAAGATGTTTACACTAGAGACCGTCTTCTTAAAGATTAATTATTAGTTCACTTTTCCATATTTATATATTTTTATTTATGAATAAAATAAACATACATTTATTTTACATGTATTGTTTATTTATTTAATTGCAGTCTGGCTAGTATGCATATATTGATAGATGTGGGAGATGGTGAACAGTTGAAAACATGACATGAAATACAGCAGATGCCTCTAATCGACAGTGATCTGAAGTTTATAGTAGGTCAGTTACAGGCAACAATTATTAATGCAACTTGTAAATTAATAAAAAGTTACTGTGGATGATTAGTGTGTCAATATCGTAATTGAGAGAATTACAATGTTTGTATATCAATTAAACAAACACTGAAAATGGTATGACACAATAATGTTATGGAATTTGATGTTAATGACATAACAAATTGGTGTTTATACATGGATCACATACAAAAATATATGTTCATTAATAAGATCGATGATGACAACCTAAAGGTGGTGACACTGTTGAGGCTGGTGAGCAAAGATGTTTTGCAAATAGAAAAAAAGTCTTTGCAAACTGAAAGCTCCAGAAGAAGTATCATAATTCAAGCTTAAAAAAAAGTTGACATATTTTGAACCAGTGATGTCTAAATGAGCATCACATCTATGTTATAAAAATAGGAGACAAGCTTCAAATGAGAAGTATTAACATTATAATATAGCACTGTGGATTTAGCATTATACTGTGAATTTAGTGTTGAACCGGATGGTCAATGACTGACAATAAGTTACATCAGGTTCTCCTCAGTGAAATAACCTTGACATATAAGCAGAAGATGCCACAAAATTTGAAAATAATAGAGATGTAGCAACATATAAAATAATGGCAAATAAAGTTGATATTCAGACCACAAGCTGTCAAAGCCTTACAAAATCTTTTGTATGCTATTACTGTGGTGAAAAGGAATATCTAAGGAAGTCCTTAAACTTAAAAATGTTAAATGCCATATATGTGGAAACCTGGTCATTTATAATGTGTCTGTTGCACAAAAGATAGAGTTAGAAAAAGAAACTTATGATCAAATTTCAAATCATGAGAATGAACAGTCAAGAGTAATATTAATGCAAAAACAATAAACAGTGTAGATAAAAAACACATTTGTTTAAACATATGAATTCTGAGTTTAAAAAACCCAATATGGAAATTGACAGTAGCAGGGAATGTCCTTAATTTCACTAAATGATTGGAAAAAAAATAATAAAGAAGGCAAGAAAGAGCATCACCGTAAAAAAAGTAAAGGTTATAGCCACATATGAAAATGGGATTAATATATGTAGAAAAGTAATGATACTGGTCATGTTGAAGGCTAAATTAAAATTAATGCCATTGTATATTGTTAAAAAAAGACCTTACTCTAATTTTAGGCAGAAATTAGTTTGGGCCATTAAGAATTCAAGGAAAGAGAAAGAATACCAACAATTAACAATGGTATTGCAATTCACAGGAAAGTATCTGAGCCACTAGAAGAGATAGCAGCAATAAGAGCTTGAACAGTACGGTTGTGCAGACTATCGAGTGTTATAGAGATTGTCAAATTACTGCTGCGAGGTCCTTTAAAAAGTTAGAGCTTTGAATTAAAACCTATAAGCCTGAGAAAAACTCCATATAGTTCATGTTGGCTCATTTAATGGAAATATTTCTGATACTGATAGACTCTTACTCAAAATGGACAGAATGCAAAAGACATATGAGTATGAGCATAGAAATATCTGAAAGCTTTAAATGAAATTTTCTCATATTATGGCTACCCCAAAATTATTGTTTCAGATTAAGAAACTGATTTTATATCTGATTTGTTTAAGGACTTTAACAACTAGAGGAATTCACCATTTGTTAACACCCCATTTTACACAGTCTAATAGTCTTGCAAGAAAGCAATGCAGCATTTGAAAGAGGTGCTGCAGAAAACTTTTTATAGTGATATTAATGAAGCATTAATTAACATTATGTCCATCATTATTTCACTCCACATATGTCAATTAAAAGGACACCAGCTGAGATGTTATTGCATTAAAAATGTCAAACTTACCTATCTGTATTAAAGCCTAATAATAGCTTGAAGTAAAATGACTTGAATGAAAAAGCTATAAAGTTAGTAATGACATCTGGAACATGATATGTTAAACAGAAAATGGTTTATAGGATTAATAATCAGCTTTGTTTCAAGACAATTAAGAGATGTTCAAACTACAAATGGCAAAAGAATGAGGAAACACATAAACCATTTGAGAGTTCATTATTTAGAATCATTAGAAGAACTGAGTATTAGTGCTAATTCAAAGTTAATTGATACTACTTCAATAAAAGAAAACATGGATATATAGTGCTAATTCAAAGTTAATTGATACTACTTCATAATAACTGAAACACACAGGCTTATTATATACCTGTGTTTATATATGTAATATATAGGGTATATGAGCACAGTCTTTCACACGACCCACCACTCTCCACACTATCTCATAATACTAATACACTTGAACACATATATGTTGAAAAGGTAAATAATCACCAATATACATATTTCATGTTAAACCAGCAATCATCAGTTGGTCCAGATTACCATCTCTACACATATATGCTATAAGTGCTCAGATATATATTAAGATAGCCAATCCTTATACTTTAATGGACAGGCTTCAACCTACTCTGCACTCCAACTCGTCAATTGTTCATCCAATTGAAAATCTGATGATGGAACACTCAAAGGACACCCTAAGGTTGAGATTCTTGTCATTGATTTTAGGTCAACATGGGTGTGACAAGAATCTCAGCCTTAGGGTGGCCTTTGAGCATTCCATCATCAGATTTTCAATTGGATGGACAGTTGAAGAGTTGGAGGGTGGAGTAGGTTGATGCCTGTCCATTAAAGTATAAGGATTGGCTATCTTAATATATATCTGAGCACTTATAGCATATATGTGTAGAGATAGTGATCTGGATCAACTGATGATTGCTGGTTTAGCAAGAAATACATATATTGGTGGTTATTTATCTTTTCAACATATATGTGTTCAAGTGTATCAGTGTTATGAGATAGTGTGGAGAGTTGTGGGTTGTGTGAAAGTCTGTGCTCATATACCCTATATATTACATATATAAACCCAGGTATATAATAAGGCTGTGTGTTTCAGTTATTTCATAGTAGAGATTTCTGCCCATCCCTTGTATTAATGGATTATTTCCTGTGTATGAGAGGTCAGATTGACTTTAGGTCAACATGTGTGTGACAAGAATCTCAGCCTTAGGGTGGTCTTTGAGCGTTCCATCATCAGATTTTCAATTGGATGGACAGTTGAAGAGTTGGAGTGTGGAGTAGGTTGAAGCCTGTCCATTAAAGTATAAGGATTGGCTATCTTAATATATATCTGAGCACTTATAGCATATATGTGTAGAGATGGTAATCTGGACCAACTGATGATTGCTGGTTTAGCATGAAATACGTATATTGGTGATTATTTATTTTTTCAACATATATGAGTTCAAGTGTATCAGTGTTTGAGATAGTGTGGAGAGTGGTGGGTCGTGTAAAAGTCTGTGCTCATATACCCTATATATTGGTACTACTTCAATAAAAGAAAACATAAATATAGTTCAAATACTACTGAACTTAACTTTAAATAACAAGTATTACTTATCTGAGAAAAATGATTAATAAATGAATTAGAGATTTTTCTAGAAATAAATTTATCTCCTTTAAAACCGCCTTTACTGGAAGAAAACTACTGAGCAGCAGGAGGAAAGATATCTACTTCTAACAAGGCCTGCCCGAGTGCAATGAAAAGCTTAAAGACTGCAAGATTATTTATTGGGGAATAATTTTCTAGAGTGAGAGGAAAAATTGAAATGTGTTTAGTGTTATAAATAAGAAGGGTGTGGGTAGATATGTATATATGATATTGTTAATGTGAATAAAATTTTATTACAGAAAATTAATTTTACCACGCAACATAGACATAATCATTTTATTATTCACTTTAGCAAAATTCACAAGAAATTAGTATGGATTGAACTTAAATTATTTGTGTGGGTTAACTATATATGTATGAAGAACTCACATACTAAAACAGCAGCAGCAGATGGAGTAAGCGTGTGAGCAAAAGCTTAGAAAACCAGTTGTAGATTTTCTTATTATTAAATAATATATATTCAGAAGTAATATATACACTACAAAAATGATTAACATAGAGACTGTCTTTTTAAAGATTAATTATTAGCTCATTTGCCCATATTTATATGTTGTAATGGTAAGTGCTGTTTTGACAATTGGTTATTAAGTTAATAAAATTTAAAAAATGCAATATATGTAAATTAATTTTAGTCTAGGAGAAGTTAAAAATGACTAATGGGTGGCAGTGTACATGGTGAAGTGACTACATACAATTTATTTTTAATTGACAAATCTATAATAGCCACAAGCAAATACAAATTAAACTTGCATAGAAACAAGTTTCCATGCAGATTAAATTATATTTTCTGATCGTAACTCTCCTCCACCTAATACTTTTTTACATTAATAAAATAAATAATCAGCTTGGAGTCAGTTGAGAAATGACAAACAACAAAATTATTAACAATGTTAATAACTTTAACAAATAGAATTATATGATAATAATAATAAAAATATTTGTATTTATATTTAAAAAATTATATGACAGATCACGCATGAGTAAGGAAAATTTTTTGTAATTTACAATAACCGATTGAGAATAGCTATAGAAAGAAAGTTCAGTTAATGATCTTAATGTCTTTGTGAGCTCACATATATTTTTGTCTGTAAATGTGGGAATATGCCATTGAAATCATCAATTTTAATTGTCAGCTATGCAATGTTAACATTTTAACTTCTTTTGATTCATTTCATGGCAGTTTTTCTTATGAGCATTTAAAATAGGTAGATTTGCAGATTAATTATAAAAGTACATTGCTATGGAATAATCACTTTAGGTGGCTACTTTTCTTCTGATAGCAAGTAAATGGCCATTATTTCTTCAGAATTGAATAGTGATAAACAGATCAGCAGGGTCAAAGCTAATGTTAAGGCATGTCTTTGTTTACAGCTCTGCATTCAGCTACAATGCTGGAAAGATCAGGGAAAGCATCCAGGTGGGTTCTTTACTCCATAAAATGAATATTGACTTAAATAATCCTTACAAATTTTATTGAAAGACATGATGAAGAAGTAACAATTATTCCCTCCCTTCTTGGAAATGCAGATGATTTTAGTGTTTATTTCCCTCCAATCATTTGCAATTGGTTTATATAGCAATGTTCCTTTTAACAAATTATAATATATTTTGTTTTACACTTATTGTTATCATTTTAAAAACACTTTAAAATTTATTCTATATACATGACTTTTAATATTTTGTTATACATAAAGAAAAATACTTGTGTAACAGCAATGCCAGTAAACTCAAATGTGAGGTTACATTTGCTCTTCCTCCATTTAAGAATAAAATGGAGTCAATTTAGCCATAAATATCACTTGATTTTATTTCTACATAAAAAGACAATTTATTTCAATTTTACAATAATGTCATACTTAGCCATACTTCTTTGGAAATGGGCTTTTAAGTACAAATAATGTCATCCCTATAAATCCAATAACATTTGTATTCATGTAAAAATAATTTGTTTCATTAATTCAATTAAAATTATTTATTGGACGTAATCATCTGCCTGCAATATTGAGATGACCAAAGAAATCTCCCATTTACAATGAGTGTATCATACAATGAGAACACCAAGAGAGCTATCTCAAGCACAAATACAACATCAACCAAACCATGTAATGAATAATACATTTAAATAAAGCCTTGCTCTACTACAAGACTTAGAACCTGACAAATATAAAATATGCCTAGCTTGCTTTTGAGACTTAGAGGCACTATGCCTAGGTCACTCTTGAGATTTAGAGGATGATAAATACAAATATAATATAGTTGGGAACAATACTGAGAAAAGAACTCTGAAGTATGAATAAAACATTACAACCTCAAAATAATGTAGCACTCTCCATTCATCATTAATATCAAAAGCAACATGATCAACCATTGATAGTGTTTTTTTTTACATGCTTAATCAACAATGCAAAAAATAGAATGATATTTAAATTCTGCACCCTGATGTCTTTTTTAACTATTCATTTATTGATATTGCTGGAAAGTATAATGTGACATTTGCATATTAGCCTGATTTAAATATAACAAAAATAATTCTGAAATTTTTTCAAACATTGAGAGTATAAAAGCAGTACTTCTATTTTTTTTTAACAATCTTTCATTATTAAATGGAACACTATTATTATACCTAGTTCATTTGCCATAACTTCTTTGTCAACTATTGTTTTAGCATTTGAACAATACAAGTCATTTTTTAAAAA
Source organism: Epiperipatus broadwayi (assembly GCA_028023455.1). Classification (NCBI taxonomy): domain Eukaryota; kingdom Metazoa; phylum Onychophora; class Udeonychophora; order Euonychophora; family Peripatidae; genus Epiperipatus; species Epiperipatus broadwayi. The sequence continues at coordinate 299,742 of JAQFVV010000443.1, forward strand.
CTTAGTCATTTTATTCATTGCTCAGTATGATCTACTTTTGTAATGTGTACTATATAAATTATTTGTCCATTCTCCTCTATCAAATACCTATTTACAAGTTCAGAGTCATCAACTTAGAGGCTATCCTTATTCATAAAAGGATTAAACTTTGCTTCTCTCTAAATATTTTCTTCCATCGTGTCCTTTTTTAATATCTGTATCAGGGGTATGATTTGTTTTTCTAGTAGAAGATCATGGTTCATGACTAGATTGATAGTAATATTCCCCATTATTAATATCAATTCTACTTCTGGTCTGACAAATAATTTTTGTCCTATTGGGATTATTGGCACTACCTGCTGATCTTCTATTTTATGTAATTATCCATGGAGGTTGTCAAGTCTTCTTTCTTACTATGATTTTTTGTACTTAATAGCATTTACTTTGCTACTATCAAATGCATTGAGTAATTCAGTTATCTTTATCTACAGTTTTTCTATCAGAAGCTATTAGCATGTGATCAATGTGATTAGAAAAATTATCCCTAACTATGTTTACTGTCTGGCTGTCAAATGAAGTATTGATAGTTGAGGCTCTTAATTTGACTACTTGTGTATCAACATCTGTGTATACATACCTATTAACATGTAGTTGACTATTTTTAGGTACAATACTTTTCTATAGCCAAGTCTACTTTAGATACAATTTTCTTTTATATCTAGTTCTATTTTCACTAACCTTTCTGTTATCTCTTACTGTATTTTAATTTGACTCATCTTTCAGTTGAATATTTTCAATTGCTTAAGTCAAATAGTTGATTTCTATCTTTGCCTCAGTCAACCTTTGCCTATTCTCTATTTTTGACTTTTCTACTATCCCATGCAATTGTTCAAATTTCTTATAATAATCATCTTCATTCAATTTATTCAATAGAACTTTGAGTCATCACTTTTGCTTTCCAACTTCACAAAATGATTTTCCAATCTGCTTATTATTTGCTCAATTAATTGCTCTATCTGTTTTGTGTTTTCTTTTGTTTGACTCTCAATTTGGCTTTTAAGTTTTTCATTTTGTTCTTCCATTTGGCATTTCATTTCTGTAAACATATGGTATTTGTCCTCTTTATTTTGTGTTTTGAGATCTTTGCTTTGTTTATAATACATTTTAATTTTTTTTATTCAATTCTGTGAACATGCTCATGATTATGTTCTTAAATTCACTATTATGATTCTCAGTTTTACTTTGCTCAGATTCCATTTCTACTTTAGCTTGGGAAATCATATATATAAATTTATAATAAATTTATCTACTCATTATTCTATAAAAAAAAAATTGAAAAAAGATGTATATGAAAACTGTAACATTTATTTATTTAATAATTAGAATGCTCACCACTATTTTGAGAATATAATCTTTTCTAAAACTGCAAGATATTTTAATATCTTATTTTATTTATTTACATATTACTATTATCTCTACCAACCCATTTCTATCACTATCATTGTCTAAAATACTTAGAAATTTATAGATTGATTTTTATTTATAACAAAATAAAGGATTATATTCAGGTTTGAATCCCATGCTAGTACTTTTTTTTTTTTTTTTTTTTTTTTCTTTTTTTTTTTTTTTTTTTTTTTTTTTTTTTTTTTTTTTTTTTTTTTTTTTTTTTTTTTTTTTTTTTTTTTTTCTTTTTTTTTATTTTTAATAATTATTATAAAAATAAAAAAAAAAAAAAAATTAATTAAAAATTTTTTTTTTTTTTTTTTTTTTTTTTTTTTTTCCATATTAATGGAATAAAAAAATAAATTTATTAATTTATCAAATACATTTAAATTAAAAAAAAACAAAAAGGGGAGGGGGGGCCATTTTAAAAAGATTTTCCCCCCTTTTTTTAAAAATTTTTGCCCCAAAAAAAAAACCAAAGGGAAAAACACCCGAACCCTTAAATTTTTAATTTTTAATTTTAATTACCCCCCACCCACCGGACCCCCCCCCCCAAAGGGGGGGCGAGAAAAATTTTTAAACTTTTCCAAGGGGTTCCCCCTGATTTCTCCACTTTTCACTAAGGGATGCAGGTTTGAATCCCATGCTAGTACTGTCACTGGTCAGGCCAGCAATATCTAAAAAAGAGGGGAGAATAATACCTCTCAAAAGGTGCATATTCTAACCTGTTTGATGTGCTATTACTAACAGTTGAATGTATTTGGAATATTTAAATAAAATAAAATTTTTCTAGACATTCAATATGCATATTAGGTGATGAAAATAGTCCAATATAAAAATACAACTAGAACACCATCATCACAAACCTTTAAAACATTTCTATTGCATTCATTCTTAGGAATTTTGTATGAAGATTTTGCTGAGTTTTTCTGTTAGGAGTTCATTATTTATTTTGCTGTCAAATCAGTAGTGTAATGATACTAATTTTTCTGCATATTTTCTAAACAAAGTTTTTAGTTCATCCATCAGAAATGTATAGCTATATACACAGATATCTTAACATCACAATGTATTGCTAAACTATCAGAGGGAAGTTTGTTCAATGTTCACTGCCCAGTTCTTTCACATTTGGCCAATAAATATCATTGCCTGCCATTTCTGAGATACCTACCCATCACTGCTGAAGAAGATCCAAATGAGAGGTGGCTAATTGCTAAAAGAATCCAGAAATGCCAGTTATAAACTCTATCAACATTCAAGAGGACAGGAATGCACTTCAAAAACAAAAGCTATAATGAACCTAGGTAAATATAAAGATATATGATACATTGAAAGTCTAGATATATTTTATTCTCTTTACAAACTTTACAGACTAAGCTATAGTAAATAACTCTATAGTTGCTGTAATTTAATTTACTTTTTATTTTGATTATTATGCTATATTGTTTATTGTAAATAAATACATTGTTTTAAGTTGTTAATTTGACTTATTTCTCTCTCCATACCTCCCTGTATAACATTAATTAAAATCAAATTATATTAATTATGTATGTGTGGTTCTAATATACATTATGTGATAGTTTGAATCATTTTAGTTTCTTGCTGTTTGCACTAGTCAAAGGAAGTCAAGCACTTGAAGTGTTTTTAAACCTTTTGTTGTTGATATTCTGGTCAGATTCAGCTGGATGGTACCTGAGGATTTATTCTCAATATAAATAAAATATCTGTAGGAAAGGTATTGGCTTCTTTCATTATGAAGGAGTGTGAATGGTATAAATATTGTTATGGTTAATGTGTTAAAATATTAACAATATTAATTCATCTGCTTGTATAATGTACTGCATATATATAAAGAATGAATGTTAAATAATGTACTGCATATATATAAAGAATGAATGTTAAATTTTAAAATATTAAATAAAACATTAATTAATATATCAATGTCAATTTAAATTGGTTGTAGTGAGTTTCCATTATAAATAGCACACAACATGGGGACCAGAGTTTCCATTATAAATGTTGTCCAATGTAGATGGTGTCTGATGTATCTATCATAGATATCACTTTGACATGAATGCTCAAATAATTTTGTTCTACTGTATTGAATTTAAATATTAGATCAAGTAATTATTAAATTGTCATGTTAAATGACAGCTACTAGATAAAAAATAATAAAAATAAAAGTTAATAATTTAATAAAAGGTGTGAGAGTAGAGAAAACAGCCAATATTAAAATAACAATTTTATTTGTTTAAACAAATGTTAAATATATATATATGAAGTGTTTAAAAGAAAGATGTATACTAAATAAATAAGTAATTACGGGTAAATGTATAAAAATGGTGGGAGTCAGAAATATGCAGGCAGATAATGCTAGAGGTGACTGTCATGTGGAAGATCGAATGAATATACCAATTAAATGAAAAAATAAATTAATATATATATATATATATAATAGAGTAGGTAATAAGAAATCAGTAGTAATATTAAAATGATAGTAATATTATCATTAAAGAAATATAATAAAATTAAACAGGGTAAATGATTACTAGGGCAAGAGCAAAAATAAAGCTGAAGATAAAGAATTAAAAAATACTCCCAACAAAGAACAACAACAAAATCAAACTGAAAAGCAGGAAGTCTCAAATAAACAAGAAAACAGTGATATCATGATCATGATGACTAAAATGTTTGAAGAAAAAAGTCAAAATAATGAGACAAATATAAAACTTATAAAACAAAATGAGACCTCCAAAGAGATTAAAAATCAATATAGAGAGATGGTGAACATCAAAAATAAAATGAGACCTTTGAAGAGTTTAAAAAACAAAATGAAGAGAGTAAAAATCAGAATAGGGAAGAAGCTGAAGAGCTAAAAAATCAAAATAATGAAACAAACAAAAATTAGAAAGTCAAGCTGAAATGCTTGAAAAATTAGAACAGTAGATTAAATCAGGATACAAAAAATTGAAAGAAGAAATTAAGAAAGAAAGAAATACCAAGAAATTAAAAGAATTAAAATAGTGCATGAAGAAAAAAATAGAGCTGTTATAGGAATTAATAACAGATAATAAAGTAAAAAATGAAAGAATAATGGAGAATATGAGAATAGAAATTAGTAATTATAGCAGAGAAAATAGACAAGATAGAATTTTAAATAGGCAAAATAAAATGTGTAGAGAAATTGGCAAAATAGACATTAATAATTATGCACATGAGACCGAGAATACTAAATGATAATCCTGCAATAGTAAGTAGTCTAAAAAAATACTTTTTCTTGATCCAGTTAAGTAAGGGGCCATGATCATGACCTTGTGCAATCATCTGCAAAGTACTTTTCAAGCTTGGTAGAACTCCCTATCAAAAAACCAATAACTTTTGGTGAATATAATTGAGCACTAGTAGCTAGCTATTGTAGCAAGGCATGTCGAGAGAATATAAGTCACTAGGTATCACAAGATAAATAACCTGATGAGTCTTTCACTCCATTCTTCTGTAAGCAAGTAAAATTATGTGCATTAATGACTAAACCACTATATAAATAACAAATTATTAAAATAGTGCAGCATAATTTTCCTTATAATGTAAAGTAAATGCTTATTGGAATGGAGAGAAAGACATTTGAGAACATGGCTGAGTTATTAAGTGCTTTCAATAGCACCAGGCCTGCTTACAAGGGTAAAGATCAGGATTTAAACCTAAAGAACCTACAATAGTAACATTAACCTTGGACACAGGACAAACTTTTTAAGTGGATTCTGAAAGAGACAGTTTTCCAGTAGCCCAGAAAGAACAAAAATCTTCAGGCAAATTGAAAGTAACTCAAATCTCACTCATGTGAAAGAATATGAGTGACCAAGGAGTGATTCACAATTCCCTAGTGCAAACAGATATGAGAAATATCAGAATAAAAAACTATTAAAAAATAATACATTAATTAGATAGATCGGATTGTGAAAAATGATTGAAAAAAAAAGGTTTTATAATGAATATGAGAACTTGTATTTGTTTCCAAATAAAACTGTGAAAAGAAAAATAAATATAATAATTATAATCAGTAACAATCCGGAATTATGACATCCAAAATTTTATGAGTAATTCAGCTATGCTTTGAACACAGCAGAGCGTGATAAAATAAATAAATAATTAAAATAACACATTTGAAATGGGAAATAAAAGAATAAAAATAATAAAATAAAATCATTCATTTTGTATGTACATATTGAGAAATGATGAGTAAAAAAACATAATTATAGATTGAAGTATGTGTGCATATATAAGTACGTAAAGGAATTGCCAATCATAGTTTATGTTTGATTAAGCTGTTTATTTGTGGAGACTTTAATTTGCAGATGGGTCTGTGTGTAAAACCCCTGTTATAATGATAATGTTCCAGTAGACAAAAGTCCTGGCATTGATAACAGTGTAGCTGGGAGGAAAATTCCCAGTGACTTAATAAGAAAAAAATACAAGTTGAATGGGCAGTATAGGTAGTCCTACCATTTGCAGATATCTTGTTTTTCACTTGTATTGCACAAAATTTGGACCATGCTGTAATCACGTCTGCAGCAAGGTTTCATCAACACAGAATCAATCTTATGTGTTATGCAAAATCCTTAAGTTGGATACCTCTCTATGTATTTATTAATTGTAAATTTTGCTCTTCATGATACCCATCTATAAAGAAAATATAGAATTTTTATTCAGTTTAAAATAAATGCATAGAATTAAAATTGGTCAATGCCTAATGGAAGAAATTGATACCATTTTACTTTTAAATTGGGAGAGGTGTAATGTGACACATATGTATATATGTGTTATATAAAAGAATAATAATGTGTATATATTTTTTATAAATAAAAAAGTATATAAAGATTATTTAATACATAAAATGACATTTTTTTTTACTAAATCAAAAGTCTGATTATCCTATTACAATGTAGAAGTATTAGAGTTACTATTTTACAAAAACACTTATCTAGTCTTTTAACTACAAAAAATTTCCGATGGATTACGAAAACAAAGAAACTAGATTGTAACTTTAAATATATGAAAGTAACCATAAAGTTACTTAATGAAAAGAATTTGATTGCACAAATAATTGTTGAAATTCTTTCATTAGAGATCTAATTAAAGATTGAAATATTTTGTAAATTATTTGATCAAAAGGAATTAGTATTTCCAACTGATTAGATAATATTATTAAGGTTTAATTAAGAAAAAGAGAAGATTAATTAAATAAAAGAAGGAGGAATTTGAAAACTAATTAATAATGTATATAGTCTTAGACAATGAGTGACAAGGGTATGAAAGATACAAATTTTCTATTGTATTCATGCTGATGAATTTTGCAGTGAAGATTTTGCTGAGTTTTTCTGTAAAGAGTCCATCATTTAGTTTGCTGTCAAGTCAGTAGTGCACTGTTACTCATTTTACTGCTAGTTTTTTATACAAAGTTTCCAGTTATCCATCAGAAATATATATATACATGGACATTTTAACATAACCATGTACTGCTAAACTATCAGAGGGGTGTTTGTTTGATGTTTACCACCTAGTTCTTTCACATTTATCACCAGAAATGTAATAAATATTTTAACTACCATAACTGAGATACCTACCATCATTATTGCTGAAAAAAGACCCAAGATGTATGCTGTCTGGAAAGGAGGAATGACTAGCTGCTAAAAGAAGAAAAAATTCTAGTTATGAACTGCATCAACATTTAAGAGGGCAGGAGTGCACTCCAAGAACAAAAGCTATAACCTAGGTAAATATAAAGATATATACTAAATTCAAAGTCTAGACTAATTTTATTCTCTTTACAAACTTTATGGACTAAGCTATAGTAAAGAACTCTATAGTTAATGTAATTTATTTTACTTTTTATTTTGATTATTATATTACTTTTTTGGAAATAAATGTTCTTAATTTTTAATTTGGCTTAATTCTCTCTCTCTCCATTTAATATTAATTAAGATCAAGTTGTGCCAATTATATATGTGTGTTTTAACATATATTGTCTGGTAGTTTGGTGCTTGAAGCATTTTTAAACCTGTTGTTGATATGCTGGTCAGATTTGGCTGGATGGTGACTGAGGAATTATCCTCAATACAAATAAAAGTATCCACAGGAGAGGTGTTTGTTTTTTGCAGTTAGGGAGAGATGCAATTGTCATGCAAGCTGGCCATGGGCCATATAATTATATGCAATCTCAGCCTGACTATTGGTATGGATGTGTTAAAATATTAACTATTTTAACACCTCTGCTCGTATAATAGTACTGAATATATATACATATATGTGTGTGTGTGGTTGGTAAAGTTTAAAATATTAAATAAAATGGTAATCAGTTATATAAATATCAGTTTAAATTGGTTATAGTGAGTTTCCTTTATAATATATATTTATGAGTAAAATAAACACACATTTATTTTGAGTTGTTTGTTTATTTAATTGCAACCCAGCTGGTATGCATATACCTCCAGTATTCAAAGCAAATTTTCTTATTACCAAATAAATTATGATTCCTAATTAAAATCTTAAAGTAAATAATATATAAAGGCAAAGAAATAAATTAATATTCTTTCTTATTAATCTCTTTTAAATTATTCTTCTCACTATTATGATTTTTATTAAACAAAGTACCATTTAATTAATCTGAATAATCTATGTTAGTATAAGCATTATATAATTTTTTTTTTTTGTAAATGAAGTTATATTTTTAAAATTATTAAATTTCTCATTTCTATCATTAATAGGCTGATAATTATCAGATCTAACAATATACTTTAAATTCTTATTGTTAGCATAATTACACAATAAAATATTAATGTTTAAATCTCTTATTAATAAATCCCAGAATATTTAATTGACCAACATTCAACATTCATTTTTCTTTAAAAAATATTTTTAGTTGTTTTTTTTTATATATATTGTTGTTGTTTTTTCACACACCCCCTTTTTATTATTCCATCAAGTAATATTTTTTTTCCATTTTTTATCTTTGTTTCTTTTTTTTTTTCTGTTCTTTTTTTTAATCCTTTTTCCCAATGTATTTTTCTTTTTTTTTCATTTGTTCTTTTGTTCTCTTTTCTTTTTGCTCATTTAGTTTCCATTTTGTCTTTTTTTAACTAATAGTATTTTGTAATTATACTTTTATTTTCTTTTATCTGCCATATTTGTGAAATTCAGCACTCATGCTTTAATTCTTTTCTTTTTTTTTCATTTGTTTTTTTTTTTTTTGTTTAGATTTCATTTTGTCTTTGTTTAACTAATGGTATTTTTACTTATATTTTTGTTTTCTTTTATCTGCCATGTTTGTGAAATATCTCAATCAACACATATGCTTTCATTTTTTATGTTTAAAATTACAATGTAATGACATAATTAGTTGCTTAGGAGGTCTTACAAAATTCAAGCATCCAAATAACAGTTTAAGCATAAGAATTCATTCAAATAATTGAACTGATGCTTTTTTTTTACTTAACTAAAAATCATTCCTGGAACCCTTTAGCTCTGGGTTTATTACTCTATCACTGTACTAAATTGCACAGGGTTTTAAATTTAATAAAATTATTAAAAACTTTAAGAGATCACATTTTGTAATAAAGTTCAAAATAAAATTATCAAGCAAAGATGACTTATTACAAAATTAGATTACATACTATTTTTTTTTGTAACTTAATCATAGTCCTAATATTCACAATTTTTTAACTCAATAAAAAAAATGGAAGAAACCATATTAGCACTTGATATATGGTCTTTTTACTGTTTGTAATACAGATCAAATATTGAAATGCTAGAATTATAGTAAGAGAGTGTCCAGTAATGGCCAGTACCATGCTTAGTTATTTTTCTTGCTTTCATATAGATAACTTAATATGTGTAACTAAATAAAATGTTATTTAAGTGGGGAAAAAAACTTATTTGCAGAATATACAATATTAGACATAAATGAAAAATATTAAAGCAATTATTTTAATAATAATTTTATGGATAAATATTCAAACTTGCAGAAATCAAAGAAGGTATACAGTGAAACTAAAATAAAATGAGAGTGAAAGTACTAATTTGATGAAATAGAATGAATCATTTATAATTTCATACAATTTTAGTATACTAAAAATCACAGAAGAATAAGATTTACAACCATAATCACCTTAAGGACAGTTCAGTGACAAAAATGAAAGTTTTTAAGATAAGCTCATTCTGTCCATAGACATTCCATTTTATTAAATGATAAATATCTTAAAATTATTAACATTTTATTTTACATAATGATTACTTTTTTAAATAAAAACATTTTAAAATGATGGAAGAATTGATATATAAAGCATATTTTTGTATATTCTAGCTAATACCATTGCTGAAAATCACACCTTTTAAAAATCATTTGTTTTGACTAATTCAAGTACTTGATCATAAAATTTTACCCAATCAAAGTGATATTTTTATTTTTAAGACATCAAATAGATTTCTTTTCTACATTCTTACAATAAAATCACCTGGATTTGATTTTTCTAATCTCATCAATAGATTCAGGATCACTCACAGGCTTTGAGTGAACCTGCTTCAGAAATAGAATTTAATCTTCCTATACTTTGACAGTTTTCTTTGTTCTCACTTGCTATAAGCTTTCATTTTAATATTAAACCATTATTATATATCAGTATATAATAAATTTGACTTCATTTGATAGACATTTTTATCTAGAAATTACATAAATTCTTAAAAATCACATTTCATTCTCAGAATTATTTTATAAATTTGATTTTAATGAAAACAGAACACTGTTTCATTACTCAGCATTGGGAGTAACAGATTTAATTTGAAAAATAAATAAAATCTTGTTTGTTTTTAAAATGTAAATGAATAATTATTAATATCTAACAAATCTATCTTTAAAAGTTCAATTTTTTTTACTAATTTTTATATTACTATATTTTCTAACAGACTGTTTGTTTGTTAGTGATGCAATTTTCTAATAAGTTTATACCACCACCTTAATTTCTATAGTAATGGTATTCAGAAAAATATATATTTTATATTTAAAAATAAAACACTACTTCTGAAAATAAATATGTAATAATATATATATATAATTTCTAATAAATATCATACAATTATTATGCAAAAATAATAAAAAAATTTCAAAAAGTGAAGTTTTTGATCACTTGTAATATTGTCTCTAAATAATATCATACAGTTATCACAAAATTCAAGACAACCAAGAATACAATGGACTTTCATCATTGAGCTTACTATATTTTAAAATTTCCATTTTTTCAATTACTCCGAGTGACATCTTCAGATTTTTGGATGGAATTAAAATATTAAATATATATATGAATTTTAGAGTTTGAATATATATATAACAAAATCTCTCAGTAAAGAACAAAAGATATAAATAACATTTCTTGACTTCCAGCCTGAATAAAATTCAGAATAAAAAAAAAAACAGTTTTTAATAGTCTTTGGTTAATCTATTTGGGATCAGGGTCATATCTATTACATAATAAAAAAAAATAAGGCTTAGGAGCCCTGCTTCATTAGAGACATAAACAGATGCATTGTTATGAAGTCAATATAATTTTTTGTTAAATGTTCTAAAAACTTAATTGCAGCCAAATCAAAATCATTTAACATTCAACGTATAGCGCCCCCTTAGGGAATTAATGGCAAAATTGAAGACTTTAATAGACATTAATTAGACTCTATAGATTCCTTTATAATGTGTATTAATAGGTAGCTAGGTATTTAAAAAAAATTCAAACACTACTTAAAACAAACTTATTAGTTTATTAGGTTTAAATTGAGAGTATTTTCATCAATATCTAATATTAAATATTACCTTTCAGTATTCTTCTTGTTTAGGCACCAAATATGATAGATATTGAAACATAAAGGAAATATGTATTTGAGCAAAAAAATAATTAAATAAATGCAAACGCTATACAAAACTAACTTATTAAATCTAAATTCAGAAATATTTTAACACTATCTAAACTGAATACTACACTTCTGTATTTCCTTTTGAATATGACATCAAATACGGTAGCTATTAGACCATAAAGCAAATATGTACTTAAGCGTGTAAACGTATGCACACACACATGATACAGATGGTTGTGTTTAAAAATGTAAATGATAGGCAAAATGATAGTCGAGCATCATGTTTTAATTTTGAAATAACGTTTCAGGCGTAAAATATTTAAATAGCAAGACAATTATTTTTTTTTTTTAAATAATAGTAATTTGAAACTCTTATTTTACTTCCTTTCTCAATTCTCACTTTTTTTCTGGTATATTTTAACTGTATTTAAAATCTTCGACTCCCACTGCTCTTTCTTTTATTCACAAAATAGAATTTTAATTTACTCGCGATGTACTTTGAGAGACTTATTTGCCATCATCCTAAAGTAATTTTAGGAAAACATCTGCCTATTCTTGTGGCGGCTGATGAATGCAAGTACAAATTTCTTTTCTTTATTTTTTTTCTCTTTTCCTTTTGTAAATTATTTACGATCCACAATTTGAAATAGTTTTCTTTAACACAATTGCAAACATTCGTCTTTATCTATAAATCAAACTACTATATGTTGTTAAATATTACCCTCAAAAATCTTGGCTTAAATCTTTAATGCTTTTAAAATTACAGTACTTTAATACATTAAGCATCTGCGTATACATTAATGTGTGTTAGTTAGATGTTTACATATACTAGTCTATCATCTTACATATTTGTCCGAATATAAATAACATAAATATACTAGATATTTTTATTCCATCCTTATCTTCAAATTAAAGAAATATTTGAAAGAAAAATTCTTTCTTTTTAAAATCATTTAATATTGTCTATTTTTTTCTCTTTTTTAAAAAATGAGTTATATATATATATATAACCATTTATGGTACACGTATCGCGAAGCTAACCAAAATATTGCTTGTTGTCGACTATTAAATAAAAGGATGATAATAAAGATATATGCTATAAATCTAGTTCTAGATCTAATTTATTTTTATTGATAGCACATTATTTCTCTCTCTTTTTTAAAACAATTCCGTGTAACTAAATCTATTCTTATATATATATATGTATAACATTCTAATGAATTTAAATTAGAACTTACAAATCGGTTTCAAGTATTAGTAGATTTTGAACATGATTCAGATTTGAATGAAATTAATATGAAAATAAGTGATACACTTTTAAAAACTGCAACAAAGATAGCTGGTAGAAAAAAAAAGCAGCAATTGACCAATAAAATTTCTACTGAGACTAGAGAATTTATGAAGAAAAGAAGGAACATGAAGATATACAAAAATGATGCATTAAAAAGGATTGAATATCTCGAATTTTGTAAAATAGTGCGGAAAAGAGTTGAAAATGATATAAGAAAGTATAAATGTGAACTAGCAAGAAAAGCTGCAGAAGAAAATAAAAGTCTCAAGAATGTAAAACAACATTTTGATATTGGTAGGAAATTTATATCTGCAATAAGAAAAAAAAATGGAATTATTACTGAAAAGAGAGATGACATCATGAAATGTGTAGAAGACTTTGATCAAGAATTATATAGTAAGAAAGAACAAGTACCTCCTATATCTATTACATCTTCTGAACTGCCCAGAATTTTAAATGAAGAAGTGAGATATGCAATTAAATGTATGAAGAAAGGAAAGACTCCAGGTAATGATAGAATTATAATTGATATATTAAAAGAAGCAAGTGAATAAATAGAATTTTTTTTAGCAAAGTTATATACCAAATGTCTAAATGATAAAGATGTACCAGATGATTAGAAGAATGCAGTAATAATATTAATATTTAAAAAAGATGATAAAGAAGAAATTAGAAATTACAGACCTATCGGCCTTTTATCAGTTTTATACAAAATTTTTATCAGGATAATAACAACTCATCTACAGAGAACATTGGATTTCCACCAATCAAGAGAACAAGCTGGTTTTAAAAGTCATTTTAGTATAGTACATCATATCCAGGTATTGAGAGAAGTTATAGAAAGGATAAATGAATATGAGTTGCCATTATGTTTTGGATTTGTAGATTATGAAAAGGCATTTGATTCTATAAGCATTTCTTCAGTGATTAAAGCATTGGATCGTCAAGATATAGATCCAGGATATTGTCATATTTTAAAGAATATTTATAAAAATGCAACAGCAACAATTAGATTACATAATAATACTGGGAAAGTCAACATTGAGAAGGGTGTAAGACAAAGTGACTCCATATCTCCAAAACTTTTTACAGCAGTGCTGCAAGAAGTATTTTGTGGATTAAAATGGAAAACTAAAGGAATGAAAGTAAATGGAGATTATTTAAGTCATTTAGATTTTTCAGATGATGTAGTTGTTTTTACAAATAATGCTTCAGAGCTGCAGGGAATATCACATGAAAGTAGGACTAAAGATAAATGTTAAAAAGATTAATGTTTAATCGGTTTGCTCAAAATATGAAAATAAAGATTGATTATGATGAATTAGAAGAAGTTAACAGTTACAAATACCGTGGTCAAATTATTAATACAGAACATAATGGATGAAATTAATAATAAAATTAAACTTGGCTGGAGTGCTTTTAGTAGAAATAACTTGATACTAAAAGGAAATATGCCTAAGTGTTTGAAAAGGAAGGTTTTTAACAAATGTGTTTTGTCAGTTCTTACTTATGGATCTGAGACTTGGACACTTAATAGAAGAGCAATACAGAGACAGGCCATTCAAAGAAGTCTGGAGAGATGCATGCTGGGAGTAACAAGAAGAGATTGAAAATGCAATGTATGGGTAAGAGAACAAACAGGTGTTACTGACCTCATTGAAAAAATTAAAAGATTGGAGTTGGGATGGACATATTGCTAGAAGAGATGATAATAGATGGACAATTGAAGTCTTAAACTCGATTATAAGAGATTGTAAAAGACCCAGAAAAAGACCACATGAGAGATGGATGGATGAGATGAGAAAGTGCAGGGGTGATATAAAGAAGAGAAGCTAAAGATCAGAGAAGATGGATTGAACTTGGAGAGGTCTTCATCCTGCAGTGTATTGATAATGGTTGATGATGATGATATCCATATCTCAAATGCTACCGAGAATTTTCCATTTACCAATAAAGTGTGATTCTTCAAAATAATTAGATGTTATCTGCATTATATTCATTACCTTTTACAATATATATATATATATATATATATATATATATATATATATATATATATATGAATAATTCATATATATTATAAAAGATAGTAATAATGGATTGAAAATGATATCAATCAAAATATTAGTTTCAACATCTGTATTAGAAGCAATAATCCAGTATATTTATTTTATGTCACAATGGTATGCATCCTCTTTTAACAAAATAATCAAACTATTTACACTTATCACATAAGTAGAATCATGAAGTATATAGTTGTTGATTTATCAATGTATCCCTTATAACTATGTAAAGATTATTTAAATTAAAAATCTTAGGGGTTTCAATTCTAAACTTGGATAGTATTATATATAAAAGAAAATATAAGGATTAGATGTGTGAGTACAATGTTAAGAAACTACTCTGGGGATTTTATTGTTGCATCACTCTGCTAGTACCCATTATTTACTTAACCCTGCAATAGGTAACTTTGGAATAAAATTAATAGAATAGCTCTTTACTTTTAATGCAAATACTTTAGACTACTCATTTCATCCCAGTATAATACTGTCTCACTATTAATTCAGATTATTATATATAATTCATATCTATAAGACCTATACAATTTGAAATTAATGTATAAGATTAGTATATTATATAAACCATAGTATTGTAAGTACCATAAGCACACAGTTTTTTCTATTTCATTTCCACATATAAGATGATAGACTATACTAAAATAAGGGGATTATAAATAGTGCCCATTTATCACTATCATGTCATAGCAGCATATTAACTTGATGATTGAAATTGCTTTTTGTTACAGAGCTTAAATAAATGATAATAAAACTCATCTGTGCATAAATTGCACAACTTATGGCAGCATTTGTAATTGTAAGTAAGATAGAATATCAACAACCATCATATTTATTACTTCAAAAAAGGTAAAGTATATCATGGATTAGTGCACATAGGAGTTTGATACAACCCCATAAGGGCTGAAAGCTGCAACATATTACAGTTATAATTGTTGTTTTTATAGTCAATGAAATAATACTCTTTGAACCATACCTAATTAATCTAAGATATTTACTTTCTAGCTAATAATAATAATAATAGAATATCCATTTATAGATGGACCCTGAATGGCTAATTGAATTATCCAATGGCTAGATATCCAGTTGTGTCAAATAAAACTATACTTCTTTACTCCAGTTAAGGAAGACAATTGGTCCACCAAAATGCATTATAAAGTAAAATCTCACATAAAAAATAAGCAATTATAATGAATTCCTCTGGAGAAAAAAATAATTTGTTACTTTAAAATATAAAAAAAAATCAATTAAAAAATTAAATTTAAATTGAAAAAAGTGTTAATTAATGAGTAAACATTATACTTAGCATATTATTAAAAAATACTAACTTGTGGGTAAATATATTATTTAAAAACATTTTGGTAGTTATAATTCCAAAAGAAATATATATATATATATATATAATTTTTCCATTATTAATCTGCTATTTTCTTTCTTAAATGACCATAGAATATTTTCTGAATCATGGTTTGTTCAAGTAAAATGAAGTATAAAGAAAAATACTAACTACAAGATAACACAATACACACTTTAAAATTTATTTTTCATACACTTTACATTCAATTATTGAACCGTTTTATTTTTGTAATTTGTAACCATTAAAACTGTTTTGTTTTTTGCAATACCATTAATTTGTCTTTAAATTGCAATTTTTATTTTATAGAAATGCAGTGAATTTAAATAAAATATGTCCACTTTGTTGCTATAGTTTTAATAATGTATGTAAATGATTAAATCTTATTTTTCTTTTGCTGTATATCTGTTTACAACAAAACTGACTAGTATCTTGAATAAATCACAAAGAAATTATAAATTTATTTATTTAAAATTGAAAAAATAAATGGTATTTTAAACTTACATTTAGTAAAATTGATTACTAACTGTATAATGCATGAAATTATTTTTTTCTCAAAATAATTTACAATTATGGTGACTATTACAATAATCATATTTTCGCTAGACAAAATAATATTTTTACAAGTTTACTGCATAAAACTGATTGAATGATAATATATTAACTAATACATATATTTTATAACTAAATATTAACTTGTCAGCATTCATTTCTGCTAAAGAACATGGCTTGTTTATTTCAGAATTAATGTGGTAGTTTTGCCACTTGAGTTTATTATTTTACCATTATCTTAACTGATATTAATGCAAGGGCTTTTTATAATGATGTTTCTGCACAATCTTGTTTTTATTGATTTATTAATTCAAGAAACGTCTGAAAAAGTCAGTACTTATGGACAGTCTGCAAATATAAATTGTCTTTATTCTATTGTTAACAAAAAGAAATGGTCTCTTACAAGGCATTAACAATTTTTTTTCTTTGTAATCTCATTTTCACACAAAAATTTTGGCATTATAAAATTATGATTTTTTTGCTTGCTTATGAAAATAATTCTGGTTATTTTTATGCACTAATTGGTTGAAAATTTAGTCTACTCATTTCATCACAGCATAATACTATTTCACTATTAATTCAGATTATTATACATAATTCATGTCTGTAAGACATACAATTTGAAATTAATATATACAATTGGTATATTATATAAACTATAATATCGTAAGTATCATAATCAAACAGTTTTTTTACATTTCATTTCTATATATAGGATTATAAACTAAACCAAAATAAGGGATTGTAAATAGCATCCATTTGCCACTATCATGTCTTACCAGCATATTAATTTGATGGTTAAAATTGCTTTTGGTTACAGAGCTTAATACTATATATAAGCACTTTAACGTGCTGAAGAAGCTATCAGTAGTAACAAAAACAATTAAATTAAATTAATCTAGGCCTAGTACTTTTGAGGTTTTCCCCTCATATTCCTGGCCAAAATAGATTATAAACCATTGCTGTAATGAAGATAAAACTGACCTGTGCATAAATTGCATAACTTACAGCAGTATATGTAATTGTAAATAAGATAGAATATAAACAACAAACAAACATATTTATTACTTCAAAAAAGATAAAGTATTTCATGGATTCAGTACACAAAGGAATTCAATACACCTCATAAGAGCTGAAGGCTGCAACATATTACAGTTATAATTGTTGTTTTTATAGTCAATGAAATAATAGTCTTTGGACTATACCTGATTAATCTAAGATATTTACTTTCTAACTAATAATAATAAAATATCCATTTATAGATGGTCTCTAAATGGCTAATTGAATTATCCAATGGCTAGATATCCAGTTATGTCAAATAAAACTATACCTCTTTATTTCAGTTAGGGAAGACAATTGGTCCACCAAAATACCTTATAAAGTAAAATTTCACATAAAAAATAAGCAATTATAATGAGTTCTTCTGGGGAAAAAAATAATTTATTTCAAAATATAAAAAAAATCAATTAAAACAATTAAGCTTATATTGAAAAAAGTGTGTAATTAATGAGTAAACATTATACTTAGTGTATTATTTTTAAAAAAAAATACTAACTTGCGATTAAATATACTATTTAAAAACATTTTGGTAGTTACGATTGTAAAAGAATAACTTTTTCCATTATTTATATGCAAGAAATAGAGAAGGATTTGTCTGAAGAATGTCTGAATAAAAGAAAAATAATTGGAAAATAAAATTGAAGATACTTATTTTTCTTTCTTCTCTCTTCTGTATGCATAGTTAGATATGATTTTTTATTTATGAATAACTATTAAATCTTATCGAAATTTTATTATATTAGTTTAATTTTCAAAACATATTATAATAGAAAATTAATAAGTTGTTTAGCTATTAAAGACATATTGTTGAAACAATTATGGCATTATTTGTTGTTACTCTCACTAGGATAGATATTGAAAGAATTTCAAAAATTTTAAAACAGAAATTTAAAATAATTCAAGTTAAGGTTCAAGTGAGACTCCAGGAATTTCAAAAATTTTTGTAGTAAAATAATTCTATTGACATTTAATAAGTTTTTTTAAAAAAAAATTAATGAATCTCAAAAGAAAATATGAGAAATTTAATAAATTTTGATAGTAGAACTTTCATTATTACAAAATAAAATTTAAAAAAATGGAAAAAATATTCAAGAGAACATAAAAAATTATTGATTTTAAAATTTCTAAAAGAAAATACATAAAATACAAAAATTTATCAAGAGATGCAACAGGTAGTAAACAAAATTAAAGAGTTGGATATGAAATTATTGGAAATAAAGAGAAAAAAATAGAACAAATAAGATAATGTCAAAAAGAGATTTAATGATCTTAAGTTTGCTTGCAACCAAGATTTGATAATGTATAAGGTAACTTTCAAATGCTCAAATCAAATGTGATAACTGATATAAAACTAATACAAAAATTTACCCAAAAGAAAGTATTAACATTAAGACAACTGAAGATTAAAATGAAGCATAAAATGCAAGACTACAATAAAAAATTGAATTATAAAGAAGATTAGTGTATATATAAGTTGCATCTTTAATTATTCTCAAGTTGATTAAATGTAATTATGATGAGTCTAAAATGTAATTTTCTATATATATCCTTGACGTTGAAATGTTTATATATTTATTTTTAAAAATAAAACAATTTTAAAATTTAGTTTATTTTTAATTTCTAATGAAAAATAATAAACCACGTACAAGTTTGAGACTTTATAATTTATATTAGTTGCAGCACATAAGTTGTTTTAATTTTTTTTAAAATATTAGTAAATATAAAAATTGAGCATATTTTATCTTTCAAAAGAAAAAATTATTCACAAACCATATTTTATTTATGTTAATAAAAATATAATTGAAATAAAGTATAAATATATTTGCAAATTGAAATAAAACTTAATTTTCTTCTTGCCAAGCACAATTTGAAAAGATATCATTATTTAATGTGAGAAAAAATGATTTTTAAAGCTTTGTTTATCACTTGATTAGATCTATGACCCCCTATCAACAAAAATGACATCTTAAATATAAATTCATTATCTTCATAAATAAATTATGACCTTGGTGAAAAGCAGATTGAGTAACAACTATTAAAATAAATGTCAGCCTGTAAGAATGACGGAGAGAAATATATAAAACAGCCAATACTATTCCAGTTTGCACCCATGAAAAAGGTAATGGTTCAAACATTATAAATAACTATAATAGTGAATACATTTTGAAATCAGAGAATATTTATTTAAAAAAATTAAGATAATTTGTGACAGACTAACATTAATTCTGATAGTATAAAAGAGGAAGCATGAAAGATGTATAAATAATGTGTTTCAGTATGAAAGAAGAATTAATATATACATAAACAAAACAAAGCAAAGATATAATAAAATTGCCAGGTAAAATTCTAATTATTTTTTGACGTTCTAGTTTAAAATTTGTATATCTTTCTCTTATTATACTCTGTTCTAAACCTGAATTTATTTATTTTTACTAAATTATTAAATGCAATAGTTTGAAACTTTTTTTTTTTTACCAATAATTGTAGATATAATAAGCAACACAGTTTTAATTAAATTATACTTAAAAACTAGCATGAGGTCAGCTCTATAGACTTTTTATATTTAGATAAAACTTCCTGCTACCACTAATTAGGACTTCAATTGTCATATGTTATAAATAGTTTTTAATTCTTTTATGATTCTCAATTAAAAATAGAAGACACTGTATAATAGAAACTTATATAATTTTCAACTAAAATATGAAAATTTTCCAATGAAGTATTATTAGATCGTGAAATAATGTAAATTTTATCACTGGTATAAGGAACATATACAACATAAATGAAATAGGGCCCAATAGATTTATAGTTAGAACTAATGGGGAAAAATAAATTTATAATATTAAAAATGAAATAAGATGGGGAAATGAAATGGTACATATGTACATGCACTTATGCTATATAAGTAATATTTCCATATTGTTTTTCATTTTATCTTAAAATTATAGCTAATGATAACAAAAATATTTACTATTTTAACTTTGATGACTTTAATCATTTTCAACAAATTAAAATAAATTCATTTAATGTATTTTTTTCATGAAGTGCAGAGGCAGCAAAAAGTATATTGTTTAAGAGCTCAAATATAAATTTTTCAGCAACTTGGTAACTGCTTTAATTAAACATTTTTTTTTTTTATCATTTTGCTTTAGAGATTTAAAATATCAGATATTATTTTCCAAAACTCAAAATCTACTAAAGTTAATATTTAAAATGTTGTCTATATTTTTATATTGAAAGACAATTGGAAAAAAAAAAAAAAAACTGTGGGAATATCGTTTTGCCAAATGAATTATCTAAGAATTATTAAATTTTATCTGTGATTTGTCTGCAAAGTTTTAGCATCCATAATTATACATTTTTAATTTATATTACTATTAAACAAAATTAATGAAGTTTTATAACATTTCAGTATTGGACTATATTAATATTAATATTTTCTGGAGTGTGAAAAATTATAGAGTCCAATTTAACTTGACCAGATGGATGTATAAATGGAATGCATAAAATTGTTACATAAAAATATATACACAATATATCTTGAAAAATGGAAGACTGGAATATTAAGAAAAATTATATTTTGTCAATTCGTGATTTCACTTATTTAAACTAATTATTTTACCTGCCTTAAGTTTATTAAAAACTATTTTAGTGAAAAGCTTTTTTTATGAAAGAGATTAGTCAGACTTTTTGTGCTTCAATATTTTACTTCCAATTTAAAAGACTTTGACAAACTTATAGTAAAATAGTTAAATGTAAAAAAATTAAAAAAAGAGGCTACTTTTAATATTTATTTACACTGTATTATACTTGCTTATATATTATTGTGGATAAGCTGAATTTTGTTAAAATTTCAAACTTACAATGATTTGGCTTTATGAAAACAAAAGAAGATTGGTTTATCTATTGTTAATTATTGCTTTGCCAAAATAACATCCATATTATTAGCTGTTAAACAGTAAAATTGTCCATATAAATTTTCAAGCTTGTCATGTTAATGAATCATAAAATATTAAAGAGTATATGGGGAAAAAATAAATATTTTTTTGGATTTACAAAAAAATATATAATCATGGCTAAAGGTGGCTTTCAGTTTGAATGAAGTTTTATTCAAATTTTAATTTTTTAACACAATTATTATTAAAATTAATTTTACACTAAATTCTAAAATAATTATGAAATCTATAAATGTATTTAAGAAAATTAAAAAAAAACCCACCATATATTAATTGTATTTTTATATTGGACTATTTCCATCATCTAATATGTGTATTGAATGTCTTTAGAAACAAGTTATATGCACAATGTTTCAAGAGGTATGATTGTCCCCTCTTCTTCAGGTGTTACTGGCCTGACAAATGACAGTACTAGCATGGTATTTGAATCTGGACCTTAGATTCTTGAATATTGAATTTTAAGGTAATGCTATAACTAACTGGCCATTCTTCCAAAGGCAACAGTATATAGAAACTTCATATATTTACCTATGAGATTCTTTCTGATTTCTCCACTTTTTCCTGCATAGATGCATTTTTTTCAGCATTTCAAGTTTAGGTTTGGTAGTTGTTATAATTCCTCATAGTATAGTATGGCTCTGGAAAGCTGTTCTAATGTTATACTAATGGCATATTTTTCTTAATTTGTCTGTTATTTTTGGAATGTATGGGTACTCTACAATATCAATAATTGTTTTTTCTCTGCTGATGGATAAACATTTTTCATAAGAGTTTGTTTCATATAGATCTTTTCTTTTTCCAAATCACAGGTTTCTGAACAAACTTCTTTTGCTCTGTTTTATAGTGATAGTATAACTCCATGTTTTGTTTCTGGTGTGATTAGATGTATAGGCTAAGTATTTTCCTGTATGTGTGGTTTTTGGTAAACTGTAATTTTGATTTTGCCATGAGGGAGTCTTGTCACAAGAACATCTAAGAATGCCAATATTTGTTCTTGTTCTGATTCTATTGTGAATGTAACTGAAAGGTTACGTTGTTGATATATTTCCACAAAGTTTGTAACAGTACTTCACTATATGGACAAACATTAGGTGGATATGAAGGAGTTTTTATGGCTATGGTTTCCAGTTCTTCAGTGCAAATATTGCTAATCAGGGGAGACAATGGTGAGCCTATAGCCATTACTTAATTTTATTGGAAGAATTCTGTGTTATATTGAAAGTAGGTTGTTTTTAGGTAGAATATTAATAGTTCCATTATACTATGAATAGGAAGAGCTGTTCTGGATGGTAAACTATTATCACCATTTAATATTTTCCTTATGATGGTTAATGCTTCTTCATATGGTAGATTCATGGATAAACTTTCTACATCAAAGCTTACCGGTAAGTCAGTTCTTTTAATTTTCATGTTGCCAAATTTGGGCAAGGTGAATCTCTAGAAATAACAATGATTCTTAATGTAACATGATCCTTATGGATTTTAGATAGACCCTAAAGATGAGGAATTTTGCCAAAATATGATATTTTACTTTTTTTCTCTAGAAGTCATCAAGAATATGAAAATTGAAAGAACTGATTTATGAGTAAGCTTTGATGTGGTAAGTTTATTCATGAATGTACTATAGGAAGAAGCATTGTCTATTGTAAGGAAGAGATTAAATAGTGATAATAGTTTACAAACCAGAACAGCTCTTCCTATTCATAATATAATGGAACTATTAACATTCTGCATAAAACAACATACTTTCAATATAACCCTAAAGTCTTCCAACAAAATCAAGAAATGGTCATAGGCTCACCATTGTCTCCCCTGATTAGCAATATTTACATGGAAGAACTTGAAACCTTAGCCATATGGCCACATGGTGACACACTGTTACAAACTTTCTGGAAACACTTCAGAAACATATCCCCTTCAATTAAATTCACAATAGAAATCAGAAGAAAAACAAAAATTGGCATTCTTAGATGTTTTTGTGACAAGACTCACTGATGGCAAAATGAAAACTACAGTTTACCCAAAACCTACACATTCAGGAAAATACCTAGCCTATTCATCCAATCACACCAGAAACACAAAACATGAAGTTATACTATCAGTTAGAAAAAAAGAACCATCAAGAGAAAAGACAATTATTGATATTGTAGTGTACCCATACATTCCAAAAATAGCAGACAAATTAAGAAAAATCTGCAATCAGTATAGCATCAGAACAGCTTTCCAGAGTCATACCACACTATGTTGAATTCTAACATCTACCAAGCCTAAACATGAAATGCTGAAAAGAAAAAAACTGTTATCATGTAAATGTGGAAAAATATATATTGGTGAGACCAGTTGTACCATAGAAAAGTGCTGGCAAGAATGCAAAATAATGATTAGAAGAGAGAAAACAGATGTATCTAAGGTAGCAGACCACGTATATTCCAATGAACATATGTTCAATTGGGAAAACACAAAAATATTGGATAGAGAAGAAAAGGTACAAAGAAAATTTAAAGAAGCTGCTGACATGACAATGACAAAAAATCCCACAAGACAACATAGTGTGATTACATATAATGTATGGAAACCATTAATCAACTCTGCTTTAGGGAAAAGTGGAGAAATCAGGAGGAACCTCATAGATAAGTATATGAAATTTCTACAGACTGTTGCCTTTAGCAGATGGCTGTTGGTTAGAGCATTATCTTAAAATTGAATATTCAAGAATCTAAGGGTCCAGGTTCAAATCCTATGCTAGTACTGTCACTGGTTAGGACAGTAACATCTGAAGAAGAGGAGAGTATAATACCTCTTGAAACAGCGTGCATTTACTAACCTGTTAGATGTGCTATTACTAACAGTTGAATGTATTTGGAATATTTAAATAAAGTTATTTTTTCTAAAGATATTAAATACACATGTCAGATGATGGAAATAGTTCAATATAAAAATACAATTAGAACACCATCATCACAAACTTTCAGGAAAATACCATACATTAATATTAGCTAGAATAATGTTTTTCATCTTTCTTGCAACATAAGTACCATATAATTTTAAATTAAATATATTTTATATTTACTAAAGAAAAATATCATTTAAATGATCAAAAGCAATGTAGAAATAAAAAATATTTTTAGAATCATTTCTGCTTGACAAATAGAAAATGAACAAGTACCACCATTTTGTACAATTTGTATTCTGCTATTTGACCAGTGAATTAAAATACTTTAGTTTTTGCTGACAACTCCTGCTATTTAATAACAAAAATGAAAATTAAAACAAATAATTTTTATTACTCCTTTACAAACATTTATGTTAAAATTCCAATACAACTAATAGTATACAACCCCTTTAGATGCAATATGAGGTACGTTGTGAGTTGTATATTCTAATGCCATTCTGAGTTATGAAGCTTTTCAAGAAAGAGTTAATAAATTTATTACTATTTATTTTCTTAAAAAAATAGTTTTATGAGAGTTAAAAGAGAATATAATGTACAGATTTAAAGGTAATCAAAAATATGGACTATTTATTTATGGGTGAAAATATGACTCTAAAATAAAATGGATGAAAAAAAGATATAATGTTAAAAAAAAGGAAATATAAATTGTTTGTTTTTGTTGTGAATGTCTTTAAAAGAGAAATTTTTTATAAGCTATTGACTACATACTTTTACCACTGTTTTAAATACTATTTTATTGAAATATAATAATTTTTAATTTTGAAATTATATGCAGCATAACAAAAGTAATATACGTGATTGTATGACAAATTAATGGATGTTATTGTATTTTTAATTTAATCTGTAATAATTATTGTTAATTTTCTAAATTGATCACCATTATTATACCAATTAGAACAGCTAATTTTAAACTATATTACACTTAACTTTTTTACTGATGGACATTTCTTTTATTTTCATCTAGAGACTATTTGAATTATTGTTCAACATTTGATTTCAGTATATTAAACCTTATTCTCTATTAGGATTTGATAATTGGATTTAATTTGTTAGAAATATAAGTTTACTTATGAAAAGTATCCTAAAGATTATATTTGAATTTTGCAAATATAGAAAAAAAAAGTAAAATACATAATTAGAATAATAACTTTTTACCTATTGGACAATTATCACAAAGTTACTAAAAAAGTAAATTAATGGAATTTTTGTCGATTGAATGTTCAAAATCACATTTATAATTATTAAGATATAAAAGTTTTGCACTCAGTGTTTGGCAAAACTTTACAGACCATAGTATCATATTTCTTAACACGTATTCTTAAAAATTAAATATACTTAAATGAAATCTAAGTGCAATCATAAATAACATCTCTTTTAAATAATTATTATACAAATATTTTGTAAAAATAATCATAAATATTTAAATTATGGAAAATAGACTTTTTCTTAATCCATTCTTTGCTTATAAGCAGTCCTGCAATGCTCTCAAAGTCTAAGACAAAGAATAGTTCAATTGTTTGTAATACTTTCTCTGTAGAATATTTTATCTTCAGATTTTTTTAAACTAATAAATTGATATATATTTTAATTCTAGTTATTACCATGAAATAAATTGAAATCCATTGTAATGATGCTGCAGGTAGATGCAGGGGAGCAAATGAAAACTGAAGGTAGCATCATCACCATATTCTTATGAATTATTATGTTTGTATCAGAATGAAAGTTAATTAGATTATAGTATTGTGTGCCTGGAAATAAAATTTTAAATTTCCAAAACAATAATTGCCAGGATGCAATGTTATTTCAATGTTAAATTTTATTAATAAATATTAATTAGCTATTTAAAATTATGTTTTAAAAATAGTTTCTGCATTTAGTATATTAAAATCATTTGAATCATATTTGATTAAAGCCCAATAAGTCTAGTAGATATCTATTTCTTCTCCCCTCCTCTGATTCTGTATCGCTCCCCCATTATCCTTTATAATTCAGCTACAATTGTATAAATATGTATATATAGATATTAATAGAAATATATATCATCTGTGTAGTTAGATAAACATTCACCAATGCATATTTTACGTCTAATTATATTATTGCATCATCAAAATTGTAATAAAATTTAATAGTTGAATATTATAAAATGAAAAGTTGGTAGCAATAAATTGAGATTACATAAAAACTAACACCATTTTTCTTTCTTTATATATATATAAATTAACAATTTAAATATATGTGGAAACATATTTGATAAATTGCTTTTTTTAAATGACATGTTGTATTTTTAATTAAGTACAAATTTACAAATATTTTCAATTAAATTATTTGCATATTGCAATGTTTAATGAATACAATTAATAATTCCCGGAAGTGATAGAAATTTGCATTAATTATAATAAAATTTTAATTTATTTAATTAAACAGAAATACTAAAAACTTTGATTTATTTATATTAATTATAATTTTTATTTAATTTGAATAATATTTCAAAAATTGTAGATTTTAAAAGGAAATAAAATAGGCCAGACGATAAACCACAAATGCATGTATATATGCATACATAGTTTAAATTCTTTTCAGAGATATACTATGACTAAGTTATAGTAAGTTGTTTACCATTTTTGATCAGATTTTATTTTACTATTATAATTTTGCTATTAGGGCTTTGGCTATATTAAATTTCTAAGCCTACTAATATATGGGATCTCTGAATTTAGTTCAGGCTCATATAGTTTCTTTGGTTAAAGAGCTGAATTTGAAGAAATGTAGGTGTCTGAAGATTTGGATCTTTTTCTTAATATTTAAGAATTAGATAAATGCTTGGCTTGAGTTAATATTTTGAATCTTATGTCCTAGCTCCTCACTGATGAGAGCCATAGCTCGAAAATTTGGATGACTCTTTTATATTATTATGGAAAACTTCAATAAAAATATATGTTGATGTGTATATATATATAGAATTAATTATCTGTTGAGCTATTTTCATCATCTAATATTAAGAACTGAATGTCTTTAGAAACATTTTAAACTTTATTTAGTAAAATTCCATTATCACAAAACCTTCAGACAAATGTATGTATAGAATATTTGCTTTAAGGTTTGTGATGATGGTACTTTACATGTGATAATTTGTTGAACTATTCCATCATCTATCATTAAATGTTGAATGTCTAAAAAAATTTAAATTTTATTTCAACTTTTCCAAATGCAAACAACTATCAGTAATAATATACAAATAGACAATATAGGTTAGTAGATTATACAGTGTGTTGAGTATTATTATTATTCTCTACTTTTCTTCAGATGTTACTGGTCCTGACCAGTGACAATGCTAGCATAAGAATCAAACTTACATTCTTAGATTCTTGAATATCAAATTTTAAAATAAAACTAACCACCTAACCAATAAGCAAAACTCGGTTAGAGTATTGCCTTAAAAATTCAATATTCAAGAATCTAATACTGTAAGTTTGATTCCTATGCCAGACCAGCAATACTTGAAGAAAAGCAGAGAATAATACCCCTTGAAACATTGTATAATATACTATCTGTATTGTCTATTTGTATGTTATTACCAGACCCATTCCATGGGTTTCTGCTGCCTGGATGCAAAATTGTATTGCCGCCCTTCCCCCAAAAAGTCATAATATTAATAAATTGAAATTTTCATATAACATATAATATAAAAATATATTATAAAACAACAAATTTGATTGTATTTTCTCCTAATATAATTTTTCTGTTATATTTTTAAAAGAAAAAAAATGTTATTGATGCTTTCTTTCTTTAGTTTTAAATTTAATTGCGATATATATTCTATGCATATAAGCTTGAATTCTGAGATTGTTTTATTTGCTTTAATTTTAGGGTAAGGTTAATTAATGACTCAATGACTACATTGCTTTCCATAGCAATTTTGTAGTGTATGTGATGGAAAATAGTAATAAAAGTAGAAAGGATAGTGAAAGGTGTGGATGGAGAATAAATGATAAGAATAAGTTAGAATATAAAATAAAAGTAGAAGAAATCATGGAAGATGTTGTCAGGGAAGAATATAAGGACTGGTGTGGGAAAGTGGAAAAAGTGGCAAATAGGTTTTTAGGTGAGAATATTCAGAAGAATAAAAGCAACAGAAAAATGAGAATTAGTAAAAGCATGCAGAGAATATAAATGTGCTAATAAAAATAAAGTAAGTGAAAAAGATGTTAATATTAAATGGGAAAAGTTTTTTTTTTTTTTCAAAAGAGAAGTTGGCTAAAGTAGATAATTATATAGAGAGAATGAAATTAAATAGTAAACTATTGGAGGATATTAATAAAAGTGGAAGAGAAAGGAGTAAAACATTTTGGAAATATATTAAAAGAAAGAAGGTAGGTAAGAAAGAAATAGTATTACTAGATGATGAGGAAAAAGAGTGTAACTCTAGAGGAGAATTAGAGACAATTTTAAATGAAGTATGTAATGGATATAGAAAAGATGTTAAATGTGAAGGACAGTGATAACAAACATAAAAACATATAGTAATGGAAATATTAAGTTTACAGAAAATGAGTGAATAGGGCAGAAAAATTGAAAGTGGGAAGGCAAGAGATTTAGATGGATGGGCAGCAGAAATGGTGATGAATTTAGGAAATAGGACAAAATTACAGCTATTGTCATGTTTTACTAAGATGACACAGAAGAGTGAATTTTCAGATAGCTGGAATAATACAAGAATAAGGCTACTATTTAAAGAAAAGGGTAACAATCATAGAAAGTTAAATAATTATAGACTGAGAGCAGTAACATGTGTTATATAACATTTTTGCATATATGATGGTTGGGTCATAAGGTGGATGGAAGCAAATAATATAGTGGGAGAAATGTAAGGAGATTTTTGATTGGATAGGCATATAGCAGATAGTTTATTTGTAGTCACACAACTTATAGGTATGAATAGGAATATAGGTAGATAGTTATATATGGTCTTTATATACATAAAGAAGGCATATGATAAGTAAATAGAAATAGATTATAGATAAGTTTAGTAAATTTGGGAATGAATGGAGTTTTAGAGTATCTTATTAAGAGATTGCATACAAATAATTACTATACTTATCAATTAGGAAATATAGAATCAGTTAAAGTTTAAAATGGGAAGGAATTAAGACAAGAATACCCTATATCATCTATTTTGTTTTTGTTATATTTGAGAGAAATAGAGAGAGCAATAGAAAGACTAGGAAGAGGTGTAGAAATACCATTAATAGATGGCAATAGAGTATATACATTATCAAGGTTTTAATTTGCTGATGAAATCTTCTTGAGCACAGAGAGTAGGAAAGATATGGAAGTTGTGCTGAAAACATGCACAATGGTGGGTAAAGAGATGGGGATTAAATTTAGTGAAAAAAAAATCCACAGTAATGATGATAAATTCTGGGGAAAGAAAAGAGAAAGAATTTTTATTGGGGGATATAAAGTTAAATGTGGTAAATAAGTATAACTATTTGGGAATCATCTTAAGTAATCCGAAAAATTGCTTGGATGAAACAGAGAAAAAATTGATAAATGAAGCAAAGAAAATAAAAGAACTGATAAAGAAATTAACAGTGTTTTCATATAATAAATATGATGTAGCTAGAATTGTATGGAAGGGAGTAACAGCAGCAGGTTAACTTATGCCAGGGGTCCCCAACTCTATGCCCGTGGGCACCATGGTGCCCGCAGACCATTTTATGTGTGCCCGCCGCTATCCGAACGTGGTAAAAAATTATTTACCTGATACAAATAAATTTAATTTTTAAAATTTCTTATAAATTATTGTATTATATTGTAATCAAATTGTAGGGCATACTATACTTTTACAGTGTAAAAATATAAACGTTAATTATAAGTTAAAATTTTATTTTTGAAATAAATTTTTTTTTGTACATTATGTGTATTATTAACAATATCCGACTATAAATTTACATTGAAAAAATAAATGGTGCCCGCCACCTGGCCGGTATTATAGAATGTGCTCATAAGTGCAAAAAGGTTGGGGACCCCTGACTTATGCTAATGATGCATTGCATGTTAGTAAGGGATGTTAGATTATTTAGAAAAAGTACAAAAAGTAGAAAGATATGCATTAGATGCAGATGTGTGGATGGCAAAGGAGGCAATTCAAGGAAAAATTGGATGGTCAAGTTTTTATATGAGAGATGCAAAAGCAAAATGAAAATATTCAGTAGATTGCAATTTATGAATAATAAGAAAATAGCCAAAATAGTATTTAATTGGGTTATGAGTAAAGTTTAGACAACAAAAAGGTTAAGGAAGATAGTGTGGTATGCAGAAGATTTGGATAAAGACTTTATGTCAATATACTTATACAAAAGTGAGATGTTTGTGATTAGGAGAATTATTGAGTGTTATGGTGGTAAGGAATGGGATAGAAGAATAGATGCATTGAGTTGGAGAAATGCAGAACTATTATGAACAGTAAAAAGAGTTTAAATATATATAAAAGTAAACAGAATATTGAGTGTGAGTTAATTTATGATAATAGCAATGAAAGTAGTTTACTATTTCAGGCTCAAACAAGATCACTAGCAACAAGGGAATATACACATAAATGGAAAAATATGGGAGATTTAGTCTGCAAATTATATAAGGAAGGCATAGAAAATATTAAACATCTGTAAATGCCTACAAGCAGAAAGAGTACAAATAATGAAGTTGTGGGAGAATAAATATAAACAAAGTGATTATACAGAAAGTGGGTTCTTGGTTTTTATGCTGGATTTGGGAAAAGATAAGAGGGGTGTTTAGATATAAGGGCCATAAAGTTGACAAAGATAATGTGGAAATGGGATGGAGCAGGTTAGAAAAGAATATGGGAAAATCTTAGTGTGGAGAATGGAAAGGGAAGATAAGGTGACTAATAGGTTACTCTGGGCATTGTGACTGAGAGATCCTGATTCCATGAAGGAAGAAGCCATATCACTTGTAAATCTATAACATTTGTTAATTAGACTATAATATTGGCTGTATACATATGTATAATAAAAGTGCTGATAAAACAGCTCCAAATAAAATAATTTGTCTTGAAAACAGCAGATACACATAATCATGGATCTAGTTAAACTGACAAACCAATACACATTAATCACACCTATAATAAAAAAAATCAGTTAATGTCAACAAAATCAAGATTTGAATCATTAAGTTTTTTTTAATTATTCTTTTGATTATCTATTGATTTAAATTTTTTATTAAGGTGAGTTATTTGTGCTGCCCTTACAGTGAACTGACTGGATTCATTACAATCCTGCATTCCAGTATGAACGAGCCTGGTTATTACTAGCAGTTATTTGTATTTGGAAAAGTTGAAATAAAGTTTAAATTTTTTTAGGTATTTAACATTTACATTTAATGATAGATGATGGAAATAGTCCACAAATTATCATATATAACATTCAGTTTAAATATTGATGATTCATATTAATTAGAAGAAATATTAATATATTTTTATTTTTTTGTAACTGATGTAATAAATGTACTCAAAATGTCAGTAAGCAATCAGGACCATTTTGTGAGTTTTCCCTGCGGAGGCACAAAAATTTTTTGCCACCTCTCCAAATTAATTTGAATAATCTATATTGAAAACGGAAACATATAAAAATAAAATGAAATATATATATATAATTCCAATGCTTACAATTTTTTTTGCTTTCATACATGAAATTCTTTCATAATATTGTTCAATTCTAAACCTTTATATATGTATTCACTTTCTATGCAAACAGGTAAATTTGTAATTATTTTTTGTATTAATCCACAACTAAAAAATCACATACGCGGCATAGTAAAACAATTATTAAAAATGTAGGATCTCTTTTTAGGCAATGCAGGTGAAGCAACCATTGAGTATCTAAGTAGCCTGGAAAAATATTTTAGTTAAAATGCCATGATGAACAAGGCAAAATTATCCATAGCCTGTAGCCATTTGCAAGAAGTATTCCAATCTGGTGGAATTTAAGAAGTTTAAACAAATCTTATTGAATTGCAATTGGAGTGAGGATTACCAAGCAGCATATCAAGCATCAGATATCTCAAGAAAAGAGTGCACATTGAGTCATACACTACATTTTTTAGGTAGCAAAAGTGAAGGTTCTAATTAGTGAGATATAGTTTTCTGAGCCACATTGAGAGAATGTTCACGGAAAATATTAAAAGTATTTTTATATTAATCAAACAAAAAAGTTTTTTCAATCGAAACAAATTCAGAGTCACAAGAAATATATATATATTTTATGTTTCCTTTCCTTCTTTCTATATATTTTTTTGATTATTATTATTGTTTATTAATAAATATGCCAGAGAGATTGACTGAGATGGATGAGTTAAGGCTCAGAGGGGGATGGCTGTGTGATAAATATATTTACTAATAAATATTTTTCAATAAACATAAATAAGTATCTATAAAAGGAGTTGTAATAATTAACAGAACATATTTTTCTGGTGGAGAGATCATAGTGAAGTCCATTTTACAATTATCAGTACAAGAATATAAGAATGCTGCCCATACTATTATCATTAGTGAAAAAAAAAAATGTAATGGTCACATATACCTGCTATTCAAACAATCAATATAGTTGACTAGACTTCAGTAATCCATCTCTCACCTAACATGCTAGTTCCATAAATAATATGCTGAAATGATCCAGCCTTATTTGAATCTATAGCTTTTGCATAAATAAAAATGAAAACTATCACATTTTGAAAACTCATGTTTATTTTATTTAGTTCATGAATTAAAAACACTGTTGTCACCTTCTTCCATGATTTTATCTATATACCAACACTACAAGAAAGAAGAGGAAAAACCTACCAATTCTAGTCAATTAAATATTTAAATCCAGGGTTAATAGATTAATTTATCAACTCAATGAAAAAATATCTGGATCATAGCATGGAATAAAGTAAATCTATTTTATTCTGCAAGTGAATATAATGATTAATGAATCAATCTATGCATTTTCAACCAAGTCAGATTTAATTAAAATTATTTCATTGACAGAAAAAAAAAACTAATCTAAAGGATTATTACATTTTCAACATGGACAGCTGAACCACAACAAACATAGGAATATTTAAATAATTTATATATATATGCTTTTTTCCAGCTTGAGTTAAGAATTTAAAATAAAGAGAATGAATCGTTTGTCACTGTGTGGAATAATAAGTCAGACCATTCTATTACATTTTTTTATTATAAATACATTACATGTGATCAAAATTTTATTAATAACTAGCATTTATTTAATTATTCATCCATCAGAGTTAATACTAATCTAATTACTCTGAAATATTATGTTTTGCTTGTTCAAAGTAATGATTATTTTTTATTATTTATGTATTTTCCTGTTTAGTTTTTGAAGAAATTATTTTTCTTATTGCAATCAGACATGTAGATCAATGCAATATTTAGTTAATGTAAGTTATTAAAAATCATTACTTAGAAAGATAATCTTCCATGCCTTATGTTGTACTCTCCATTTGTGATAAAGTTCATTATTTGAAAGATGTGTTGGTATATTATAAGATTGCTATTACATAGAATAAAATCGTTGTTGAATTTTAATGGTTAGTCTTTATTCATATGCATTTCACCAATTTTACCAGAGATATAAACTCACTAGGGCAACATCGTGAATAAATTTAATGAACCCCAACCTATGGTTCAGTACTGATGGAATGACTAATGAATGGATATGGATTCAAAAATCTAGGTCACTGGTGACACTATTATGGGTATTGGATAGTGAAATCAGCCCAAGCAAATAAATGTTCTAGTAAGCTCTAGTTTCATAAACCATATCCTTAATAGATATACAAAAAATAATATGCATGTGGTAATGGCATATCCTTACGATAAGCAGAAAATATTACTGCTGTGAAGTCATTATTACTAGAAATAGAGTTATAGCCTATAAACTAGTAATGTCATATAATATTCTCATCACCAATTTATGATTTGAACAATAAAGAATAAATCCTGTACATTTGGTCACTCAAATGTGGCTAATTCAATGTTTCTTATAAGTGACAATTTTGTTATATTTGACCATTTTATGCTACCAAAATATGTAATACTATTGTGAAACTTGGAAACAACACATTTAAATGTGATAAAATTAAATTATTTTCAATAGGGTACATAATACAGTATGCATTAGTTTCTTGCAAATTATTGAATAAGAAGTAAATTAATTTAATTCTTTTAAACAAAATGTATTAGAAATTGTGAAAATAATTTAGCTTTATCAGTTTAAAAGAATTAAATTAATTTCCTTATTATTCAATCATTTGAAAGAAACTAATGCATACTGTATTACGTACACTATATTTTTTTTGTAACAAAACATTAATGATGTTAAAATAACAACTGATGTTAAAATAATACATTATTTTATTGATAGTATATATTACTATTGTCCGCAACTTATTAAATAGCAGACTCATTTAAAAAAGATGGCAAGATAAAATACTAAAATAATTTTATTTTTTTATATTCCCACAAATTTACCACCCCCTAAATCATGCTACCAGATACTGTAGCTGATATGAATATAAGCAACAAAATAATTTGGGCAGGATTTTAGAAAAGATTAATAACTTTTACATTAATAATTTATATACTAATAATTTTTAAATGCATGTTTTGCAGCTACAATGTCTATGATTTTAAACATATAGTAATATATCTTTTAAATAATAATAATAAATTATTACAAAAAATGTAATAAAAAAATAGAGAATATTAATCCCAGAAACATGGGGAGAAACTTATTTTGACTTGAAATACTTTTTTTTTCTTTCAAAAATATAACGTTATGCACGAAATATATATATTGGTGATTATTTATCTTTTCAACATATATGTGTTCAAGTGTATCAGTGTTATGAGATAGTGTGGAGAGTGGTGGGTCATGTGAAAGTCCGTGCTCATATAGTCTATATATTACATATATCATCATCATCAACCATTATCAATCCACTGCAGGATGAAGGTCTCTCCAAATTTAATCCATCTTCTCCGATCTTTAGCTTTTCTTCTCCACAACACTCCTGCACATTTTCTTATTTCATCCATCCATCTCACATGTGGTCTCTTTCTGGGTCTTTTACAATCTCTTGGAATCCAGTTTAAAATTTCAATTGTCCATCTATTATCATCTCTTCTAGCAATATGTCCAGCCCAACTCCATTTCAATCTTTTAATTTTTTCAATAAGGTCAGTAACACCTGTTTGTTGTCTTACCCATACATTGCGTTTTCGATGTCTTCTTGTTACTCCCAACATACATCTCTCCATACTCCTTTGAGTGGTCTGAAGTCTCTGTATTGCTCTTCTATTAAGTGTCCAAGTCTCAGATCCATAAGTAAAAACTGGTAAAACGCATTTGTCAAAAACCATCCTTTTCAAACACATAGGCATATTTCCTTTTAGTATCAAGTTATTTCTACCAAAAGCACTCCAACCAAGTTTAATTCTATGATTAATTTCCTCCATTATGTTTCCATCTGTATTAATAATCTGACCAAGGTATTTGTAACTGTTAACTTCTTCTAATTCTTCATAATCAATCTTTATTTTCATATTTTGAGCAAATCGATTAAACATTACTTTAGTCTTTTTAACATTTATCTTTAGTCCTACTTTTCTACTTTCATCTGCTAACTCCTGCAGCTCTGAAGCATTATTTGCAAAAACAACTACATCATCTGCGAAATCTAAATGACTTAAATACTCTCCATTTACTTTC
The DNA here is from genome assembly GCA_028023455.1 of Epiperipatus broadwayi. Taxonomy (NCBI): domain Eukaryota; kingdom Metazoa; phylum Onychophora; class Udeonychophora; order Euonychophora; family Peripatidae; genus Epiperipatus; species Epiperipatus broadwayi. The sequence goes on from JAQFVV010000443.1 coordinate 336,093, forward strand.
ACTCCTTTAGTTTCCCATTTTAATCCACAAAATACTTCTTGCAGCACTGCTGTAAAAAGTTTTGGAGATATGGAGTCACCTTGTCTTACACCTTTCTCAATGTTGATTTTTCCAGTATCATTATGTAATCTAATTGTTGCTGTTGCATTTTTATAAATATTCTTTAAAATATGCTAATATCCTGGATCTATACCTTGATGATCCAATGCTTTAATCACTGAAGAAATGTGTATAGAATCGAATGCTTTTTCATAATCTACAAATCCAAAACATAATGATAACTCATATTCATTTGTCCTTTCTATGACTTCCCTCAATACCTGGATATGATCTATTGTACTAAAACCACTTTTAAATCCAGCTTGTTCTCTTGGTTGGTGGAAATCCAAAGTTCTCTGTAGACGAGTTGTAATTATCTTGGTAAAAATTTTATATAAAACTGATAAAAGGCTGATAGGTCTGTAATTTCTAATATCTTCTTTATCACCTTTTTTAAATATTAATATTATTACTGCATTCTTCCAATCTTCCGGTACATCTTTATCATTTAGACATTTGGTATATAACTTTGCTAAAATTGTTTCTATTTCCCCCTTCTTTTAAATTATCAATTATAATTCCATCATTTCCTGGACCCTTTCCTTTTTTTTAAAATTTATTTGCATTTCTCACTTCTTCTTTTAAAATTCTGGATTCGGAAGATGTAATAGATATAGGAGGTACTTGTTCTTTATTACTATATAATTTTTGATAAAAATCTTCTACCAATTTCATGATGTCATCTCTCTTTTTAGTAATAATTCCATCTTTTTTTCTTATTGCAGATAGAAATTTCCTACCAATACCAAAATGTTGTTTAACATTCTTGAGACTTTTATTTTCTTCTACAGCTTTCCTTGCTATTTCACAGATATACTTTCTTATATCATTTTCAACTCTTTTCCATACCATTTTACAAAATTCGAGATATTCAATTCTTTTTAATACATCATTTTTGTATATCTTCATATTTCTTCTTTTCTTCATAAATTCTCTAGTCTCAGTAGAAATTTTATTAGTCAATTGCTGCTTTTTTCTACCAGCTATCTATGTTGCAGTTTTTAAAAGTGTATCAGTTATTTTCATATTAATTTCATTCAAATCTGAATCATGTTCAAAATCTCCTAACATTTGAAACCTATTTGTAAGTTCTAATTTAAATTCATTAGAATGTTTCTGAAGATTAGGAATATCAACTGTAAATATTGTTTTTCTTAATAATTTTTGTCTCTCTAGTTTTACATTAACACGTAACTTACACCTTACTAATCGATGATCACTTCCTGTGTTAAATTTATTAAGAACATTACAATCTTGAAATATGTATTTCTTGTTAGTCAAAATATAATCCAATTCTGCTGTACCTTCATTTGGATGCTTCCATGTCCATTTTAACATTTTTCTCAAAAAATGAATTCATAATATAAAGTTTTTCTTTTTCTGCAAACTCCACAAGTCTATGTCCTCTCTCATTTCTATTACCATAACCAAAATCACCTACAGCAATTTCATCTTTCATTTGTCTACCAATTCTAGCATTACAGTCTCCCATAACAATTTTAAAATGTTGTTTACTCTGATCAAAAGCCTTTTGTACATCCATATAAAAATCTTCTACTACTTCATCACTATGAGAACTTGTTGAGGCATAAACCTGAATTATCTGCATTTGGTATCTGCTATTAAGTTGTATAACTAATCTTGCCACTCTGTCCGATACACCATCAATCTCTGCAATATTGTTCTTCCACTTTTTATTTATAATGAATCCTACTCCACTTGTATTTCCAATATGTGTGCCTTTATAATAGAGTATATGTCCACTTTTTAAATCAATTGTTTCTTCACCTTTTCTTCTAACTTCACAAAGTCCAATAATGTCCCATTTAATATAAGATAGTTCTTCTTCTAATTCTTGCAATCTTCCTTCACTTGAAAGTGATCTGCAGTTGTAAGTACCTAAATAAAAAGTCATCATCAAATGACAGCCTGGGTCCGCAATCAGGGGATTCTTAGCACCCTCCACCTTCGGCCACCAACCACTGCCTTGGTTGGTGACTTTACAGCCTCCTGGGAATAAGGGCCATGCTTTATTTTTGTCTGTCATAATTGTATATATGTATTGGAAAAATATTTATCATTTACACAAACATTCATTCTGCCTTATCAGGCACTGAGAAGAAAGACCATGGTGTTTCTTTATCTTAAACTCAGAGGTAAAAAGCCAATAAACTCACCACGCTGGCTAATGTGTGTTGGTAAGCAGCCCATCCATGTTCGTATACTATATGAATAATCACATAGTAATAACAGCTGCAACAACAAGAACGTATGGAGTGGACATTAGGAATTTGCCCTGCTCGGTTCCTTTAAGGCCTCCAAGAGGAATCAAAGGGTCTCCTTTCAGTTATTAGCAGCTAACGTGAATATGGCCTAAAGCTGTATTTAGAATAAATAATCTACTTATACTAATGAGTAAATAATAATAATAGATTTATACTTACATATAAAAATATCGCAATAAATATTCAAAAATTTTAAACTTTTAAAACATATTTTGTTAGGTGAACAGAAATAAATAATGTAGATTTTTAAAATAAATAACGAAGATTTTATTGATTTTATAAACTGAAAATAATATTTCTAATGATAATGTATAATATTTTTGTTTTAATTACGATCTCATTTTTTAAATATAGAAACAAAATGTGAACATTTAAAATATATTTCAGTAGTATAAATCAATTGTCAACAGAAAACCATTAACACAGCACAAGACTGAAATTGGCACTAGTTGAGTAAATGGGATAGAGCAGAATATGGGAAAACTTAGAGTGGGGAATGGAAAATAAAGTGACTAACAAGTTTCTCTGGGCATAATTGCTGAGAGATTATTGACTTCATTCAAGAAGAAGCTACATCACATCCCATCGACGAATCTGATTTCTTACCAGTTTACAAACGAAACACATATCATTAAATCGTGATAATGATTAAAATACGTATGAAAAAATGTCAAATTAAATACTGTAGTTAATAAAAAAAGTAAAAATAGTTTGTCTTGTACCAATTTTTTTCAAATATTTGATATTTTTTATTAGTCATACTTTATTTTCTTATTTTTTTAATGCGAATTTTAAAGTAATTTTTCCTTGTTGCTTTGCTTTTATGCGAATTCAGAAAATTACAGCCCCTATCCCCCATTTGTCAAGATAAGTTAAGTCTATTTTTGCGCAATTTTTTTTAATGCGGGTTTTCTGTGGAACCTATCTACCACATAAAACGAGACCCAGGTGTATATAATAACATACAAACACAAAAAATTTGATACATATCAATACTTTTCTGCTTGACAAATATGACATTTTTAGAATTATTCACTAACATATTAATGTTATTTGTAACACAAAATGAAACATTAATACATCCATATATACCTATATCTTTAAAAAATTTCACATGAACATTTGAAATATATGAAATACATATACTTTTTTTTTATTATCAATTTTCAACTCCTTTAACATCATTAAAATAATTCCAGTTTGAAATGGAACTAGATTGGTTATGTTTCTAGAAGAGATGACAATAGACTGACAGTTGAAACTTTAAGCTTGTTTTCAAGATATTGCAGAAAATCTAGAAAGAGACCACATATCAGATGGTTGGATAAAACGAGAAGTTTGTCAGAGTGATTGGAAAAGAAACACTGGATTGTAGAAACTGGTTTAAACTTGGAGAAATCTTTATACAGTTAATATAAAATTTTATAAAGAATAATGCAACAGAAGCAATGTTTTTATTAAAAGCAACTATATGTAGCATATTAATTCATTTCCAATAATTATTTCAATAACCAATAAATAAAAGACATGAAAATGTTTTGTCTGGTCAAAAGGTTTTCATTAATGAAGTTTTACAGAATGAATTTTTTTAAAAATTATTTTTATAAAAATTGATTTTATTACAAATATCAGCCTTTTGATTTTAAAAAAATTATAGATATTTGTAACAAAATTATCTATAATTTGAAAACATCAATTTGTTTAATTATTCAAACAAATATTTTTTCTCTTTATCATATCACTCAAAATTAAGTAATAATTTAACTTTAAAGCTTACAAAAAGAAAAAAAAAATTATTTCATCATTATTAGCAAACTATTATAAAATGCTTAATTGCAGAGTTTTAATTTTTTAAATTCTATGAAGATAAATATAATGTTCCAAATAATGTAGTTCAAATAAGTATATTATTTATACATCTAAACTGAGTTCATAATTTAACATATGCTGAAGTCCGGATCTGCATAAAACCACAAACTCAAATAATAACTTTATGAGGGAGCATTGATTGAAATCTTTATATTAGAGTAGTATATGTAATCACTATTTGCACTGTGATAAATAAAAGCTCATTAAATGAGATGTTAGAAAAATTGGTTAAGAGATTGATAAGCATAGTAAACTACCCCTGATAATTGTCAAGCGTTGTTAGCCGAGAGGTCATTGCAGAAGCCTTGCAAGCAAGTAGTTGGTTGCAGACGGTTGTGGGTTCGCCTCCCGGTCGATGCTATGACATATGGGGAAAAAAAATACCCCTGATAATTTTGAATATCTATCTATAGTACCCAACTGCCTAGTTGTCATACTCTACCTTTAGCCTAAGGCAAAGAACATTTACATACTAATGAACACTGTTATTTTAAAAATTGTTTTTCTTATGGAATCTTTTCTGCTACTTTTATCTTTTAGCCTGACAATTAAATTTCTTGCAGATTGAAACTACTTTAGTACTTTGCATGATATTTCCTCATCCACATTTCTAACTTTTTCAATTTATGCCAATTGGCATATATATTTTTTATTATAAATCATTCATTATATTTAATGAATAATATTTCTGTAGTGTGATTTTCATTACGCCACCTTTACACTTATTATTCATTAAGTGGATAATTTCTAGTCTAATGAATGATTAATAAAAATTATTAATATCATTCATTATATTTTTCTATTATTATTCATTTTCAAATGACCTCATTTCATATAATCTAATCTAGGTTTTTTTTATAAACTTTTTTTTTAACAAAGATATTTTGGTATGCACTATTTTTTTTTTACTTTTTATAACTACACTTTAGTTCTCTTTTCTGTATAATATATTCTGTACCACACATTTGTATATCATTTTTTCTTATTTATCTCATGCAACTCAGTTTAGAGCTCTATAACATTACATATGAGAACATTCTGTTCAAAATCTCATCCTCTATTCTTAAATTTTTTATTTTATTAATATCCAATTGATTTTTTCATTCTTAACACTGTATATGCAATCCTTTTTATATTAATTTTTGGCCCATCATCTAGTATTTTTTTTTCCAATTCATTAATAATAAAAATCACCTGCATAATATAATTTTGTATAATCCCTATTTAGTATTTCTTTATTTTATAACATCCATAGGAGTTCTATAGAAATGAAGTTAGATATACTTTAAACAATGTAGTTTAGGTTATAGCCCTTACATAATCTTTTATCTACTTAAAATTTTGGATTCTTTTTTTTCAAATGGATTGACAAAATTTATTTAATATAGAACTGCTTTATTTTTCATGAATATCTTAAGATATATTATTATAGCCTTAAAAATTAAAGTTTATAATCTGTGGAGAATAAAAGGTAAAGTGCCACCACATTGTTATTTTCATTACTATAAGTGCGTATCCAGTTAAATTATTTAATTACATGTTGAATTCAATTGTTCTTGTGTAAATGCCTATTGGTGGATGTATCACGTTTCCCTGAAAATAAGACTGAGTCTTATATTAATTTTTGCTCCAAAAGATATTGTAGGTCTTATTTTTAGGGGATGTCTTATTTTTTCATGTACAAAATCTACATTTATTCAAGTACTTCTCTTTATTGAAAACTGTAAAATTCTTACTCTGGAGCCCCCCTGCCCCTTCAATATTTACTTTCTTATACTCATCAGAACAGCTTTCTTTTTGCACTCATCTTATCTGGCAATCAGAATATTATTCCATTTAAATTTACCATTAAATCAAGTGTTAATTGAGAAACAGGAGTGGTAACAGAAATGATTACAGTTAAGAATAGTTTCTCTACACAAAAGCAATAAAAAAAATGCAAGCATAAAAATTCAAAAAATATTTCTGTATTTCACATGTGCACATTAATTATAGCCATTACAACATACAGCATAGCCAGTTCAGCATAGCCAGTTACGATGATTCATATATGACACAGCCACATCCATCTGTTATTAAGTTACTCAAATTGTAAACACAGTTCTTACGGCTCATTCAACAAGTGACATATTACCCTGAAGGCATATCAGTCTGATCTCGCGATTTTGAAGATAACATCTCCAAGTGATCTGCGGACACAAGTAATCGCTAAAAAAACAAAAAAACAAATATTAAAGATCCCAAAGTAGGGCAATTACAATACGGTACTTCCGGATTATTCAACCGATGATGTATTACACTTACCAATTTCCCTTCCGGTAGACATCATCAATTTTTGCATGACAACGTTGTCATAGCAACCAAGTGACTGGCGTGATTAATCCATCAGAGTCAATTTTTTTTTTTACCCACGAGATTTAAAATTCGGAGAGAGCTTTGGAAAAGTTTTTGATTTGTCTGTCTATTGTGATTTTGCTATCCACGGCATCACAGTTATTTTTTGAGCTCTATAACATTTTTAGTGATTTTTTGCAATTATTTTTAGTAATCTTTTGAGATCTATAATTTTTTGTTTGCTCTAATTTTTTGAGATCTATAATTTTTTGTTTGCTCTAATTTTTTGTTTGCTGCTTCTACTTTGAGATCTTTAATATTTGCGTTTATGATGGCTGAAGCTACAACATTATGGAATTTACCGAGTACGGAAGAAGAAGCTATTTGTAAGTAATTTAAATTTTTTTCTAATAATTATAATTTTATAATTAATTATATTATAATTGAATATAGACAATAAGTAATCCAAATGCAGTTACGTGATAGCATATATCTGTAATTGTAAAAATGTACAGTTTGGGCTCCTTTTTTGATAAAAAAAACTACGAAAAGGTTAAGCCAGATTTGCATTAAATTGCGTAAGTTTTTCATTTAGCTGTTTATTTGAAATTTACAAACAAATAAAAAAAATTTTTTTTTTCGTACACATTTTTATTTTGTATGTATATATTTCGTGCATGCACATTTTTTTTCATTTTGTATTTTATTTTATTTTGTATGTATATACTATTTCATGCATGTAAATTTTTTTATTTTGTATTTTTTTTAATTTTGTATGTACTATTTTCATGCATGTACATTTTTTTTTAGTTTTGTATTTTTTTTTTTCAGGTGTTCGTTATCTGCCTGCCATTCCAAGAAGCCATCTAAATCACATGACCTGCATCTTACGGATCATTCAACCGATGACATATTACCCTGAAAGCATATCAATCTAATCTTATGATTTTTAATGTACCAGGTTCACGTGATCTGCGGACAAATTTTAGCGATTACTTGTGTCAGCACATCACTTGGAGATGTTATCTTCAAAATCGCAAGATCGGACTGATATGCCTTCAGGATAATACATCATCGGTTGAATGATCCGTAAGAACCAAATTTGGATTAAAATCACTTGTTATTTTAATAAAGTCTTTCAAAAGAAAAAAAAATGTTTAAGATATCAAACAAATTTTTCTTACTTGAATATTTAAAAGCTACCATGCTGAAACTCTAAAACTAAATCAAGCATTCTAAATCTAAGTATTAAATATAAATAAGTATCTAAAAATATATGTGGTTCTGTAAGATGATGAACATTACCATATTCCATTTATTTAATATATTGTGTATGTGTCATCTACAGTAACATTGTAGAGGTTAAATCTCTTTAAGAGTAACAGCGAAGAAGTCATTATTATGCAACCTTGTTTTACTCTTTAGCTTTACAGATCAATAATTGGATGAGTTAGCTGAGAGACGTTTCCTGGAAAAAAAACAACATACCTGCTAGTAAATATTCAATTCTCTGCTCAGGTCGTGGCAGACTAAAATGCTAACTACTACGCCACGATACCCTTGACACAAGTATTTATCTAAGCATGCATATACATATATATGCACACACACAACAAAAGTCGTATATAATGCTAATATATTTAAAACTTTTTTTAAAAAACCCAGATTAATTCAGTTATGCTTATCGTACCATTTTCTACAGTATTATGTTTCTAAATTAAAATAAAAATGTCAAACCATTTAGAAAAAGATATCTATTGTTTAGAACTTTCAGATAGATTCTTGTTAAGAAAAATAATATAAAGCAAGTAAAGCGCGGTCTTCATCTTTGACTAATTGCTTAAACGGGATGCACATTATTCTTAATTGAAATATAAACTTGTACACGTGCACAACTTACAAAGAAAAGTTAGCTATCATCTCCGGTCACCTCCTATCATAGATCAATGACCATTGTAAGTAGTCGCAGCTTTGTGGGTTATGAAAATGAATAATGAAGCGAAACTTCCATTTAAAATTAACTGGTAGGCCGCTTTTTAATGATCTGAGATTTGTTCATTTTTGGTTTTTAAGAATATAAAATAGAGTTGTGTCCTGAAGCTTTCAATAGAAATATAAAAAAAAGTGACTATTTTTCTATAAATATTATCAAATATTTTTTTCCAACAAATAAATATTGTATTTATTTATTTGTATCAGTTTAATTGTAAGATTGAAAGTACATAATGCTATTGCAATTATTATTTCCACAGTAGTGATTACGAAGCAAACCATCTCGTTTGTCACGAGAGTAAACAGGAAAATAATTTTATAAGCCAGTAAAATGATTCTAATTCTTATTTACTAGCTAAATGATTATAATTATAATCTGCGTTACTTGTTAATCTGCATTATTTGTTAGTAAATTAGCAAAAACTTAAGATTGTACGATAGTGAAGAATGTATGAATGATTTTTTTTTTAATGTGTAAATAAAATTAAAAAGCAAAGAATATATTAACACTAACAAGTTTTAAATTACATTTAAACTGATAAAAATCCTAAAGATGTCAAATCGAAGAATAGTTTTTAATTAGGTCTAAATAATACGTAGCTTTCACAGATGCCTCAGTAGCGTAGTAGGTAGCGCGTCAGTCTCATAATCCACACACACATTCAGAGAAATCTGAAGGTCGTGAGTTCGATCCTCACCTGGGGCAGTTAGTTTTTTGTTATTTAAAAGTATGTTTTTTAAAAAGATTAAATGTGGTTATTTACATTTTAAACGAAAGAGGACATCTATTTACCATCGCCTAATAATTCTCATTTGCCTGGTAGATTTTCTCTGAAACATTAGATGGAATGTGATGGCGGGCTGAATAGCAGTGGGCTTGTGTCTGAATGTCGTATATATATATATTTAAAAATCATGAAAGACAAAAATTATTCTCTAAATAAAAATGTTCAGGAGGCTCATAATAAAACGATTCACAACTGAAGACAGAGAGTACTTAGCATTGTCGGGTTACTTACTGATATAGGTTCCCATTTTGTAAATAACTTTGGATCAAATAAATATTGTTGAAAAATTGATACATATTTTAAATGTTATATTTTCTTCTTCAGGTATTGTACCAGCATTAGAATCAAACTTTGGACCTTTATCTTCATGAATACTAAATTTAAATGTCACTCCAACTATCAAGCAGAGCAAATGAGCATAAGCCAATCACACTCTGAGAGATAAAAAAAAAAAGAAGAAAGATACAAATACAGAAAAAATAGTGATTATACACTAAAGATAAGTTTTGAAATAATTACACAAATCAATTTATGAACTAAAAATAGTTAACAGAAAATCCTCTTATTTATACTATTGCAGGTTTTTAAGGATATTGATTTCAAGACTTTTCTAAATACAAGTGTGATTCAGACTTTGTATTTCTAAATACATATAAAACTGTTGAAACTTGCTGGCATTAGTTTGTATTTATTTACTATATTTGAGTTTCATTTAATTTATTTAGTTTATGTTGAAAACATATATATTTTATTCTTCCTTTATTGTCCTTTCTGAATTTGATGTGCCGTATTTTGTGTAATAAAGTATTTTCTGAATATAAAGCTAAAAGTTTTATAAAATTTAAAAAAATCCTTTAAGCAAACACTGATTTAAAAATATTAAACCAATTAGAGAGATCCTAATTTTTGATAATAAGACCACTATTATATTTCTATAATATAAAAGTTACTGGGAGATCCTAGAGACTAAAGTCAGATATTTCATTATTTACTCTATTTTAAAAATAAAAGTATGATAGTTTTAATAAAAAAGTTATTGGGGAATAGGGGTTACCCTGAGTCTAAAGTCAGATATTTCACTCATCATCATCATCAACCTTTATCAATCCACTGCAGAATGAAGGCCTCTCCAACTTCAATCCATCTTCTCCGATGTTTAGCTTCTCTTCTCCACATCACCCCTGCACCCTTTCTTATTTTATTCATCAATCTCACATGTAGTTTCTTTCTGTGTCTTTTACACTCTCTTGGAATCCAGTTTAAAATTTCAATTGTTCATCTATTATCATCTCTTCTAGCAATATGTCCAGCCCAACTTCACTTCAATCTTTCAATTTTTTAAATGAGGCCAGTAACACCTGCTTGTTCTCTTACCCATATATTTCATTTTCGATCTCTTCTTGTTACTCCCAACATGCATCTCTTCATACTTCTTTGAGTGGTCTGAAGGCTCTGTATTGTTCTTCTATTAAGTGTCCAAGTCTCAGATCCATAAGTAAGAACTGGTAAAACACATTTATTAAAAACTTCCTTTTCAAATACACAGGCATATTTCCTTTTAGTATCAAGTTATTTCTACCAAAAACACTCCAACCAACTTTAATTCTATGATCAATTTCATCCATTATGTTTCCAACTGTATTAATAATTTGACCAAGGTATTTGTAACTGTATAATCAATCTTTATTTTCATATTTTGAGAAAATCCATTAAACATTACTTTAGTTTTTTTAACAGTTATATTTAATACTACTTTTATCTTATAACTCCTGCAACATTTCCTGCAGCTCTAAAGCATTATTTGCAAAAACAACTACATCATCTGCAAAGTCTAAATGACTTAAATAATCTCTATTTACTTTCACTCCTTTAGCTTCTCATTTTAATCCACAAAATGCTTTTTGCAGCACTGCCGTAAAATGTTTTGGAGATATGGAGACACCCTGTCTTACACCCTTCTCAATGTTTACTTTCCCAGTATTATTATGTAATCTAATTGTTGCTGTTGCATTTTTATAAATATTCTTTAAAATATGACAATATCCTGGATCTATACCTTGATGATCCAATGCTTTAATGACTGAAGAAATGTTTATAGAATCAAATACCTTTTCATAATCTAAAAATCCAAAGCATAATGGCAACTCATATTCATTTGTCCTTTTTATAACTTCTCTCAATACCTGGATATGATCTACTGTATTAAAACCATTTTTAAATCCTGCTTGTTCTCTTGGTTGGTGAAAATCCAATATTCTCTGTAAACAAATTGTAATTATCTTGGTAAAAAATTTGTATAAAACTGATAAAAGGCTGATAGGTCTGTAATTTCTAATAACTTCTTTATCATCTTTTTAAAATATTAATACTGCATTCTTACAATCATCCAGTACATCTTCATCATTTAGACATTTGATATATAACTTTGCTAAAAAAATTTCTATTTCTTCTCCTGCTTCTTTTAATATTGAAGCAGTCAATGTCTAATCATCATCGAGCTTCATGCTTCCCCATCTATACTAACCTCCTGTGGGGCCCGCAATTCAGACCTCGCTGTAGATATATGCCATTCACCCATACACTGTATATATAATGATCCAAAAAATTAATAAAATTAAAAATATTGAGTAAAGTAAAACAGTAGTGTGCATGATGCATATATATATGAACAAAGCAATAATTTTATTAATATTTATTGCTGAAAACTAGACATTTTCTTTATATAGTTGTAAATCTTTTTATGTATACGTATTTTAATTAAAGTGTTGGAATGTAAAAACAAAAAAAAAAAGGAGAACGCTCGAATTTCAAGTGATCGTTATCTATAGTCAGATTGTTTTCATTAATTAAAATTATAAATCTTAATTAAAATCATAAGGAATTCTTTTGTTAGTTCATTTGCAAATCTTTAAAAATATCTAAAATGGTATTTTGAGCCTTATCTGTATTAAAAATTTTGCTAATTAAATATTTTACTAATTAAATATTTTTTTTTTAATCAAGAAATTACAAGAAAAGGTGTGGGCAACTGAAATTGCATTCTTGGAGGGATTAAAAGGTGTATATGAAGGGCCCATGGAACAAAAGAAGTCAGTTACTTTGAGTTAGAAAATTCTTTCAGAACATCTTTCAGTAAAATAAATTTTCATTAGTGTTTCCAGACCTTCAAATTTTAAGAAGTCAATAGAAGTTCAGTGCTATGAACTTTGAGTAGAAAAAGAAGCACTTTTCTCCAGGCCTCTAGGAAAACTGTCTACCTGATGCCATCATCTGCCTTCTATGCTGAGAGAACCTCAATTAATGTAGAACTGCCTTAATACATAAATTCCTTTTATAATTTCTAATGATGTAGTTAAACCTTTGTATTTTAATTCACATATTAATTTATAAGCTCCTGCTAATTTTGCTCTTAAACTCTCTCTCTCTGTAATCCCTTACTAGTATTATGTAATTCTAACTATGCTCTTTCATGCTTAATTGTTATATTGCTTTGTGTGGCTCCATTAATATTTAATTTATTTTGTTTAATGTGTATATCTATAATTTTTTTTTTTAATATGCCAATAATACTCAAACTCGTGAGTCTGAAAAAGGGGGGAAATAATTGTTTAATTTGAAAAGAAGCAGGGGCTTCATTTAAAATCTATCAATAAAGTTTTGTTTATTTAAATAAAAATCACTTGCTAGTTTGGTTTCATTTTAAATTCTTGAAGTCAATTAAAAACTTTTACTGTGGATAAATTCTGCTAAATTTACTGTTGTGAATTTGTCTTTGAAAATTTCATTTTCGAAAGATTGCTAACTTTATAATTAGGATCGTTCCTTGCTGTTGCCTTGAGGGCTAATCCTAGCAATTAATGCATATATGGGAATCAAAACTAAATATAAATTTTGCTAGTTTAATATTATAAATAAAAGAGTTATTATTCATTATGATTTGTTAAATGACTCTGGATTGAAAACAGGTCATTGCACAAGAGGTTGGACCATTTCCAGGTTTTAAAATAATATTATATTAAAATTATATTATAAAGATTATATTCATGTCCAATAACATTGCTGGCATACATTTTCTTTTATTATGATATTTTATCTTTTTCATTTCTTGATTGCTTTGTCATTGGGAACTTCGGAAGTTCGAAGCTCCCATTCTATTTTTTCAAATCGTTCGTAATCAGGGGTATATGCTACTCCCTGTGGAACGTGAGGTTTATGAGGTTGATGTGCTGTGGATGACCATACAGCCAGTTCTGGGCCTTCAAACCCAGCCTCTCTATTGGTACCATTTGTCAGAATGCGTGGATGTGCTAAACCTAAGTTCATTTTGAGTATTTCTTTTAAAATGATAAAATATCCACAATCACCATGAAGGCCGGATTTTTTTATTGTATGCTAGTACTGTTACTCTGCTCCTTAATTTGATCACCATTTGTCTAGTCTTAGTAAGTCACAATGATGTGTTAAAAAATAATCATTAATTTTGTAAGTATATTCTGTTCATTTAGTTAAACTGCTTTCATTTAAAATGGTTATTATAGACGTAACTCAATTTGTATTAATGATTATATAACTTATTTATTCTAGTAAATGTAGTGCATTGTTTGTTTCTTATGTATATGTTTCAAAGACGTCTTTTCCAAACAATGCCAATAAAACACATACAATGATTTCCATAAGGTAGGTAAATGATTAAGATTGTATATTTTGCCTGCTTACAAAATCATTTACTACTAAATCACAAACTATCCTTTATATCATTAATCATCTAAACCTGTCATGATCTTTTATATTTGTTTTATACATCCACAACATTTTATTTGTAAATCTTTGTAAATTGGCATATTAACCATGTATAAGTTATAACCCACTCCATAAAATTATAATATATATATATGTGTGTGTGTGTGTTTGTTTAAAAGTGTATTAAATATTTATTCCATGTAAATCCTGGTTTGTTTTGAATTATTATTTCCTAGTTAATATTTAGAATTATTTTCTTTAACTAATAACTTAGCATTAATAAATAGCTATAATAAATGTAATTCCTGGGCTACTGTTATCTCGATCATCATCATCAGTCTGATCTTATGCTCTACCACTTTGCTTCCAGGCCCGGAATTAAAATAATTGTGCTGTATCACCAGGATTGTTGTTCATTGGGTTAGAGACTTGAAGAATATGCAAATAGGTTAGAATTCAGGATTGCTCCAGACCTGTGTATCTCAAGCATGATCAGATTCGAAGTACTTTTGCATAGGATTTGAGTCGTGTTGAGTGAGCAGACGTTTTTGACCAGTATAATATATCAATTATAATTTCATCATTACCTGGAACATTTTCTTTCTCCATACATTTAATTGCATGTCCCACTTCTTTATTTAAAACTCTGGGCAATTCAGAAGATGTTATAGATATAGGAGGTACTTGTTCTTTATTACTATATAATTCTTGATAAAAGTCTTGATGCCATCTATCTTTTTGGTAATAATTCCATCTTTTTTTCTTATTGCAGATATAAATTTCCTACCAATATGAAAATGCTGTTTTACACTCTTGAGACTTTTATTCTCTTCTACGACTTTCCTTGCTAGTTCACAATTATACTTTCTTATATCATTTTCAACACTTTTCTACACCATTTTACAAAATTCGAGATATTCAATCCTTTTTAATGCATCATTTTTGTATATCTTTATATTCCTTCTTTTCTTCATACATTCATTAGTCTCAGTAGAAATTTTATTGGTCAATTGCTGCTTTTTTCTACTAGCTATCTTTGTTGCAGTTGTGTATCAGTTATCTTCATATTAATTTCATTCAAATCTGAATCATGTTCAAAATCTACTATTTGTAAGTTCTAATTTAAATTCATTGGAATGTTTCTGAAGATTAGGAATATCAACTGTAAATATTGTTTTTCTTAATTTTGTCACTTTAGTTTTGCATTAACATGTATCTTACTTCTTACTAATCGATGATCACTTCCTGTGTTAAATTTATTAAGAACATTACAATCTTGAAATATGTATTTTCTGTTAGTCAAAATATAATCCAATTCTGCTCTACTTTCATTTGTATGCTTCTATGTCCATTTCCTTTTAACATTTTTTTCAAAAAAATAATTCATAATATAAAGTTTTTCATTTTCTGCAAGCTCCATAACTGTATGTCCTCTCTCATTTCTATTACCATAATCAAAATTACCTGCAGCACTTTCATCTTTCATTTGTTTACTAATTCTAGCATTAAAGTCTCCCATAACAATTTTAAAATGTTGTTTACTCTAATCAAAAGCCTTTTGTATATCCATATAAAAATCTTCTACTACTTCATCACTATGAAAACTTGTTGGGGCATAAACCTGAATTATCTGCATTTGGTATCTGCTATTAAGTTGTATAACTAATCTTGCCACTCTGTCCAATATACCATTAATCTCCACAATGTTGTTCTTCCACTTTTTATTTATAATGAATCCCACTCCACTTGTATTTCCAATATTTGTGCTTTATAATAGGGTACATGTCCACTTTTTAAATAAATTGACTTTTCACTTTTTCTTCTAACTTCACAAAGTCCAATAATGTCCTATTTAATATAAGAGAGTACTTCTAATTTTTGCAATCTTTCTTCACTTGAAAGTGATCTGCAGTTGTAATTACCTAAATCAAAAGTCATCAACAAATGGCAGCCTGGGTCTGTAATCAGGAGATTCTTAGCCCTCTCCACCTTTGGCCAACCACTGCTGTGGATGGTGACCTTACAGCCTTCTGGGAATAAGAGCCATGATTTATTTTTGTCTGTCATATTTCACTATTTACTCTTATATTAAAAATAAAAATATGATCCTTTTTTTATTATTGCTTCAGTAAATCTATGAGTGAGCAGACACTCAGTAAAACATAGGAAAATGTGCCTCTCAATTTATTATTAATAACTATTATTATTATTATTTTACAATTTTGTTTAACTATAATCTTAATTTATATATGCATATAATAATGTAGAAAAACATCTGTGATATATATATATATATATTTGCATACTGAATGGTACTGTACATTTGCAGTTTAATACCAAGTGAAAAAGTAAAATAAAATTCAGCTTGAATAATAAAATATTGATTTATTTCAAAAGAAAATAAAAAAATTAATTTATCTTACCTTAGGAGTAAAGAGCAAAATTCAAAGAAATTTAACAAAATTGGTGCTGGTTATTTGCATGGAATATTAACTCAACAATAATTTATTATTACATTCCTTATCGCAATTATAGTTTAAGATTTAAATATTTTTAAAAAAACAACAACTCATACACAAGAATTTCCTATTAATCATAGTAAAAAGTCTGTTGTCTTCTAGAAGGCCCAATCTGTCAAAAAATGTGAACTACATAAAAATTGTCCATTTTATAATATAATATTAATATAATATAATTACTAAATTCTTATGACATTTTTTTTGGCGAGTCGATGGTACATATTGAACTGGGTGGGGAGAGTTGATCGAATAGGAAACAAAATCTAGCATATCAACTTTTTACTCTTTAATAGAAATAGAAATTGTGAAAAGCAAAATTGTAAGATTTACTTTTATATATAAAAATATGATATTATAAAATTATTTACCATAAATTCGATCTACTCCACTGCAATTTAAGTATTGCTCAACATTGGTCATTTAGGCAGAGAAGCATAATACCCAGAGATACCTGTGACCAAGTTGGAGCTATATATAAGATACATAACTATGATTACATTTCAAGGCCACAGATCTTCTCGGCTCCAAAATTCAGCACCTATCATTCAAAGCACTTTTTTGTTTCGGAGTAAACTCCAGGTGCCAGTTAATTACAAAAGCAACTAGCGTACCCTGAATAGCAGCAAACTAATTGAGCACCTAAGAAATCCCAATTAGCTCAGTCAAAAGGATAATATAATAAATTGTTGCTCTAATTAGTGCTATTAATAAAGAATTGATCGACAAAATATTAATTTTCAAAGCTAATTTATTTTTAACTAAAATGCTTACTATAATTTGTAAACTAATTATAAATTTTCTCAATCAAATAAACAATAATCTTATGTATAATACCCATACACACATTCTTAATAACATACAATAAAATATAATATAAAGCATTAAATAAGTACAAAGCATTTAAAACACTCACATCAATAGTTCATTTTATGCCTTATAGAGTTCATTTGTTAACTGACTTTCAGAGGCTTCAAGATTTCAATGGCTACATTAATTAGTATCAAAAATTGGTATAAGAGCATGTTATTATGTATAGGATTTTGGAATGTGGTGGCTTCTTGCTGTTTGCTGCTTCATGTGTGTGTTTTACCAACTGGTTGGATTTTAGGCTTCTGTTGAGGTTCTAATGATTGCTATTCCATGTTACTTATATTTCAGGCAGTTAGACATTCCTGGAAGCTTCAAATTAGCCACGTGCATCATTTGGATTTTAAATATTGTTCAAATGAATCTTGTAAGTGCAAGCATGCATAGGATACTTCTTTCAAGTAGTCATATCATAAACAATTAAGTTAGTTATTCATATTGATAGAAATAATTATATAGCTGATATTAGATAATAAAGATTTTATGTTAATATGAATTGATTAAATGAGTGTCAATGAACTAATTAGAAGTAATAATGGCCTACATCATAGGTGGTGAAATGTTATTCAGAAGAGTACATTTTACTATGAAATTTAATTTATAAAATATTAAATGAAAATTTTATAAAAATGTACATTTATCTAAAATCAGTTCAGTCTTCAATTAGCTCTTTGTAGGATAAAGGCATCTCAAACATTCATTTGAAAAGAAATATTAGAGAAAATGGTCTTACTTAATAGCCTTATTAACTGAAATGCATTAAAATTTTAATTAGATAGCTATTTGGATTGATTACAAGTCAGTTACTAGAAAAATAATACTAAACATGCTTTTAACTAGAAGAATATATGCTTGACTTATGCACAATGATATATATATTGTAATGGTCCAGAGAATGAGCTTAACATGGTCTGCACTACAGGGCGCCATCTAGGCATTTGAACCTAGAAAAATTTATAAAGTAGGCAGATACGTAAGTAAAAAAAAAAATAATTTTTTTTTATTTTGATTCCAGTCGTTAGCCCAAGTCACTAGCTCAGGGAGTAGCAGAGATTTAATAATATCATATCTTATCTAATTATATTTCAATATTAAAAAATAAATAAAGTAAGCCACTGCCAGTAATTAACATACAAGAATTTATTTACGCACATATATATATAAGATTTAACATTATTTTAGCATCAGTTTATCTTTTAAAATTTAACTTTCATTTTTAACTTTGATTTTAATTTACATTTTAATTTTTACAACTTTACATTTTAATTTTTTTATAAGTTCGCACAGAGGAGTTTATAAAAGTTTGTTTTAAAATGTTGAGTATAGATCGGTTACATAGATTACAACGGTTAAAAACATTTCAAAATAAACATAAACGATCAAAATATAAAATCATTGATACCGACAATTGCAGAGGGAAATTTATAAGTAACCCAATAGTATTCACCATAAGATACTTGCATTGTCACCAATAACTTAAAAGACATCTGAATAAATACATTATAGATACTCACCGTAAAGTATCATTATTTATCGAATGTCTATATATTTTGATCAAATATAAAAACCCAAAACATACCTAACCGATAACCAATCCATGCAAGCGTCTATAAACAACTTAAATTTAATGCATTTTTATTTAGGGTCGAGTATGAATAGACTACATAGATTTGCATTTGAAAATAAAATATTATATCCCTATTTAACCATAGGCTAAAATTCGCAGTCAAACTGGCATCAATTCATCTGATATATCGATGTATTCAATGTAATATGGAATATGGCAGCACCAAAAAGATTAAGAGAAGACATTGACTCTCATCAGATAGGAATATTACATCTATCTAACGAGAAGAACAATAAAAAAAAACTCCATAGAAAGGAACTGCGTTCTCCATCTTATAATTCCTTCCATAGGCAAACGGGTGAGTGCGGCGTATATATAAACGATTCTGCCAGTAGCGAATCTCCGACTACATCTACTAACTACATCAATATATCCAATCCATTGACCCAATTTAACAATGACACAAATAACCTAAGATTACCCTCCCCTAATATAACTTTACAAATCTATACGACCATTCACACCCGACTTAAGTTTAACATTGATATATTTTAATTTATCGGAAAACAGAAATCATAAATAAACTTAAAGAACAAAATTAAAAAAATGGAAATGATTTTAAACAAATAAATAAAAAATACATCAAATAACATTTTAACTACTTTAGTCAGATAGGAAACTAATGCAATTATTTTAAATATGAAAAGTTTTTAATTTAATGTTCATTAATTTTAAAGTTCTTACGGTTTTAAACAGTTCATCTTTATCTGTCATTTGTAAGTTTGAATGGGAATTCCCATGCCATCCTGAAGATATTGGTATCCATTTAGCTGTTGCTTTATTTATTCATCCGGAGGTTTTTGCTTTAACTGGTCCTCAATGAAGAAAACGATGTTTCACTCCCTTTTCTTTAACAGCTAAAGGAATTGAAAGTGCGTCTTTCAATCCCTTCACCTCCAACTCCGTACTAATACATATAGTCACATCGTAATAATCCTTAATAATTTTCAAACTTGTCCTTTTATATTAATTTGAAGGATTGAATTTACATTACATCATCGATGCGATGGTCCTTTCACTGAGGTCCGATTCCATAGGGATTTCTTCTTATTTGCTAACAGTTTCTATTGTTTTCCTATCTGACCGATGTTTTTACATTTAAATACCCAAGGCTGGTTTACATTTAACTAATTAAAACAATCATTTCCATTTCTGATTAATTAATGTGTTTTCCAAGATTAAAGATATATTTTTATCTCTAAATCTTTTTAAGTTTTTGTTTTTAAAATACTTTTTCTTTAATAAAGTTTTATTTTAATAATTATTTATCTGTGCGATTTTATATATATGCGAGTTTAAGATGATTTTTTTTATTTTTAATTCTTAAAAAAAAAAAGTTTTTATTGGCAAACTTTTTTTTATTTTTATATGTTTACTAATAAAAAATAATGTAACATACGTATGTGCCCGTTACAATATATATATATAATTAAGTTCCAACCAGTAGCCACCTGAATGTTTAGGTGGTTACTGGTTGGAACTTAATTATATCATTATCCCAGATTAGTTTTGGGCACTATTTCACTTATTATATATATATAGAGAGAGAAAGAAATGTAGCATTCCTCAAGTGTGTATCAAATTTTCAGAGATATTGGTGAAATATAACATTTGCCTTATTATTCAAAAGTGACTCTCAGAGTACAATTACATTTAAATTTTTGTTAAAGGAAGATTGTCTTGACAGCAGTATGAAATTGTTGAGGTTATTCATATTAGGATTGTCTAAGTGTTGTCTGGTTTTTAATGATATCCCCCTAAAGATAAAATTCTCTTTGGAGTGTCATGGTGTATTTGAAATTTCGTATGGAGTTTGTTTACATTCATACATTGGACAAAACAATTGTAGAATAAATATAAAAAAGGAAGAACACATTTTAGCAGCTAAAGAAAAATTTAAGTCATTTGTCATTTATTCACACATTAAATTAACTAACCATGACATCAATTTTAATAAAACACATATTCTGACAAAAATTGAACAATATGACCAGAGACAGCTAAGGGAAGCTATAGAGATTTTTAAAAGACCTAAGAGCATAAATGAAAAGTGTGAATTAAAGAAAATTAATAATATTTGGCAAATGCTATTTTAGGATAAAACATTTTTTAAAACTTTTCAACCAATAGAATTTGAGAATGAGAAAATGACAAAGGAAAAAAAATATTTTAAATCTAACTACACAAATTCTTATGATTTGAGAAAGAAAAAGCTCCGAAGAAAGTCTTTCTTATTGTACTGAAACATCAGTTATTTAGCATTACACAGAAGATCCCAGAAATAGTACTATGAATTCATCTTTTATCCATGAGAATATTAGAATTTATATAGATATATTGTAGCAGTCAATCTTATCCCAAGATCGAGCTTCACTGTTCCAACACTTAACCTACATTTCATCCTGTTTTTTTTGTCACACGTATATAAACTATATGTATATTTCTGAGAAGTGTCTATAAAAATTTATAAATATAAATCTCAAATAAAAATTTTCTTCAATTTTAAATATTAACTTTTATGGATGCGACTCAGATACATACATATATTAATGGAGCTTTTATATAAATAAAAGCACAAGCAAATCTTTTAAATATATATATTTTTTAACTATATGTTATTTATTTTATAAATATTTTTCTTCATATAATTACACAAATATTCAAGATGGAAGATGCAGTTGTTAACTGTCCAAGAGTAATTAAAGAGGTGGGCTTCATGATTTTAAAAGGAATTTTTAAATTAAAGTTAATGAAAGTAAAATTTAAAACAAAACTAATTGATTTTAGTTAGCTGTTAACATTTTTATCAAATCTATTTCCAATCTGGAAATTGATTTGAATTTGTTTTTGGACAGTCATCTAACAATTGCATCTCCACTAACAATAGAGAAAATATTTCTGTAAATTAAGGATTAATTAGAGTTAAGACATTTAATTAAAAACATTCTTTGAATATCTCAAAGTTTGTATAAATAGGGTCAAAAATCTATTGTGTCAGAGTTTGGTCAATAGTCGCTAACCGATTTCACGTCTGTTTAATTATTTGAGGGGTCATAGCCACCTTCCCCTCTGTCTTCAGCTCCACTCTTTACCATGCAGAGATGTAGCTCCTACCACTGCCTGTGCTGTTAAAGAATGCCGCCTGCCACAGAAGATTCATCAGTATTCAATAGAATTCTGAGGTAACCAGCCCAAAGACATAATTGTATTACCAAATTCTGGCTTATGACTATAAAATTAATGTTTTTTTAAATGTTAAACCTCTTTTTAACTCACTAATCAGTGAGCATGTTAAGCTAATTATTTTCTTGGTATTGATTCTCTTTTATCAAATTAATACTACTATGAAATATTTCATCCAACTCATGCTTCTTATTTGTCAGTATTCGATAGAATTCTGAGGTAACCAGCCCAAAAACATAATTGTATTACCTAATTCTGGCTTATGACTATAAAATTAATGTTTTTTTTAATGTTAAACCTCTAATCAGTGAGCATGTTAAGCTAATTATTTTCTTGGTATCGATTCTCTTTTATCAAATTAATACTACTATGAAATATTTCATCCAACTCATGCTTCTTATTTTTTTAATAATTTAGTGCGGTTATAATTTATTTTAATGCTATTTTTTTTATTATTTTCATTTAATATATATTTGTAAATGTCAATCAAACTTAGTCTTGCGAACTTCTATATCTTGCTGTGGAATAAAATGGGGGGGGGGATTAATGAGTTATTATTTATATCTAAATAGTTCATAAGATTGAGTTTGTATTTCAAATGAATACATGCTTTTAAATAAATGTTTTATCATAAATTTATACAAAATGTATAAATACTTTGCAATCTGGGGTAAATATTGGTATTCATTAATTTAATGAATTTCTTTATTCATCATCATCGCCAAAACACTGGCAACCTTATTCTATTTTACTACTTGCACTTTTAAGTGCATGAATTTTAGTTTTTTTTTTTTTTTTTATATGTTAAACAAAATAGGATTGATTCAAGAAGGGGGAGCAATGCATGCTTCATTAATTATAGTTTTAACTGCTGATTAATGAGTTCTATCGTCATGGGTCATTATTTTAACATGTCATTATGTATTTGTTAAACTACTTAAGGCTTTATATTTAGTCTTTTAAATCCAATGTTTTTATAGCTTATAATAGCATTGCTGGCATATGTCAAATTATTGATAAGCCACATAGGGCTTTGATCTGATTCACCTGTACCTCATTCCAGGGAATCACGATCATCTTCATTTGTCATTCTTCTCCTCCAAGTATATATTTATATACTGCTTTGATTCACCTGTACCTCATTCCAGAGATTTGAAGCCTTCCATCTTTTATTGTTCTCATTCATAATAGGGGTCTAAGTCTATCACCTGGAACAAGCCAGTTAGTGTAGTTGAAGCTCTGCATGGACTTACCATAAACCGGATCCTAGCAACTTCCCACCGACCTTTACATTTTCAGTACCGCTCTAGCATGAAGCTGGTGTACCGCCTTCAAATAGAATGATGTTTTCTCAGCCTAAGTTGTTACCCTATCTCTCATTGACTTAATGCTAGCACCACAATTTCTTATAGTTAGTTTTCTAATCTATTTAACAAAATAAATCGTAATGATGTGTAATAATGAAACGTTTTTCTCTTTGTAATATTTTTAGTTGGAGTTTAAATCCAACCTCTCATGAGGCTGCCCTCCCCTTTATTGAAATAAGCCATTCCCGTATTGATACAGTTTCACAATATTTGACCATTAAATGTGAAATAAATAATGTTTATAGTCTACTTGCTGATCAAAATGTTTCCTTATTTTATTGTTACAAATAAAGTTTATAAATGAAAATAAACTTATGTATGAAATGCCAAGGGCATCCTACTAAAATCATATAATCAGCAAGACTCTATTGTATCTTAATATGTATTATTTTTAATGTATAAACATCCACCAAAACACCCAGATCTGTTTTGTAACATGAATTAAAATCCTATTTTAAATATACATTCAGTATTGTAACTGCCACACTAAATTGATATCTATTGAAAAAAAATAATTGGATAAGGATTGTCAAAGATTTGTAACCAAAATAATAGTTTTATATTTTTAAACTTTAATCCAGTTGTTTGAATCTCATTAATATATTTATTTATGTATGTTTTTTAACTTATATCTTGGGTTCACTCAATCTCATCATCATCGTCAGCTGAGTTCTCATGCAAAATGATGCAGCACCGGGGCTGGAAATAATTAATTTATATAGTATTGCCATAGGTATTGTCCATAGTGTTATAGGTTTGGGGAATAGGCAAATAGGTTAGAATTCATGATTGCTCCTGACCTGTGTATCTTGGTCATGATTGGATTAGGGATACTTTTGTTTAGATTCTAAATCTTGTTAGATGGACATACATTTTCGATCGGTACAATATATATAACATCTTGAAAGATGTTAGTATAATCTTTACATTATGGAATAAACTGGGATTTTCAAAATATTCAATTAGACTATGACTATGATACATTTATAAAAGCACCAGATGAAAATCTAAGTTAAACATGTAATGGTCTGGCCTGTCATCTTTTAACCCCCGGCACTACTGCAGATTTAAATTGTTCTCTTTTGTGAGACTTTTGTAACCTTTTAACTTTTGATTTTAATATTAAACTGTTATACTATACCAGAATTCAATAAAATGAATTTGATTTGATAGTTATATATGTAAGAAAATGAAAAAAAAATCTAAAAATTTATATTTGAATTTTGCAAATATTAAAAAAAATGAGTTTGTAGTGATATACACATTCATTATTGAAGATAGGAAGAGTAGAGTGACTAATTAAACAAACAAAATCTCTTTTAATCAAAAATTTCTATTTAAAAAGCAAATGAATAACTATCAACCTCTAATAAATGTATAAAATTCTGTTTTAAAATATTAAAATTATTTTCTTCTGTTTAAAATATCTCAACTTATCCCAACACAGTGTCAATAATGATATATCAGCTATAACTGTCAATAAGGTGGGGGTGATCAGAATTTAGTGAGATTTTTTGTTAATATTATGCTATAAGTTATTACCAATACCAATAGGTGAGCCTATGGGTCTAGTCTACTGTAAGAAGTGCTCCTATTTATATTGTTATTCCAGTAAAAAGACTGTAAGGGAAAGAAAACCAGAAGGAAAGTTGGGTGAGTGAATATTTTTTATTTTTAGCCAAAAATGTAAAGAAAAAAAACTTCTGTTAATAAAATGAAAAATTTCAAAAACGCTAATTTATTCAAAATAAAATTCGCTAATTTATTCAAGATGGCGACCATTGCTAAAGAAAATGAAGAAAGAAAAAATTGATGAGTCATCTTTTAAAACAGATTTGATCAATTTGACTAAAGTGAATCAAAGCTTTAACAAACATAATGAAACACAGAATCAAACAGACATTTATCTAACAAACAAAAATGATCATACAGGATTACAAAAGCAAGATTTAACTAAAGGGCATATAATAAAACCATTAAAATACAACTCAAATGCTTCTTATTCTAACTCAAGCCATAACTCTAATTTTACAACTAATAATCAAAAATCTATATCAAATACAGAATATAACCACAAACATAATACAAAAACATAATAGAAAAAAGTGAAGATAACAAAAATAATAATAAAGGCTCTAAATCTTATGCCGACTCTTTAAAAAGCTCAAACATTTCATGTAATCAAAATTCTCAATCTAATACTGAATTGCAAAATACTGTTTTTGAACTAATGGAGGACATTGAGGATAACCTTTCTCAAACACAAGAGTCAGGGAAAGGGACTGATTTAAATAATTATTTAAGCTTAGATTGGGAACAATATAAAACTATTAATGATAATTTTAATCTAACAATACCACCTCTGCTTTGAAAATCATTTAAAAAATACCAAAACAATAATTTTATAATATTAGCTGTTACAAATAATGAGAATAGACTGTTTAACTTCCCTACAGATACATTTTATAAAATGCTTTAATCAGAGGAACAATGGCAATACATCACTAAAATTCTGCATCACCCAAATAGAATACACCTCATAATTGAACTTACCAATCCTTTGCAAAAAGCAATCTTCATGAACAATTATCAAACCTTAGGAAATCTCTGCCTTTGTCAAATAGACATTAGTAGGTCATTGACTGCATATGGAAGACTAAAGAATTGTTTTATTGACTTTACATCCAATGATTTACACAAGCTACTAAATTCCTATGGGACCATATCTAGATTCGAATATACCAAAGAAAAAGGGACAGAGTGCATGTACTGTCCAACACAGCAACATTTATGGCAGCATTAAAAAAGGAGTTGCACCATATGATATCCCCTCAATTTTCATGGTGGAGAATGCACCACTTATTATATCATTTTGAGGAGTAGCACCTATGCAACCAATGGCATCACCTGGTTTGTGAATGCCTGGGAAGAATATTTCCACACATGCAACTACCATAACAAAAACCCTGAAATAAATAGAAATAACCCTGAACTGATACCAGATGCATCTCCAATTTCTACAAATAATGAAGATATGACAGAACCAACATGACAAAGAAATGAAAGCTTGGCATCTAATAATCAATCTGAATACTTCTGACCAAACAATTCTCCAGATGCAGATTGATAATGCAGATTGATATAACAAGGGATTCAGGCAAGAGTGATGAAATATCCTCAAGATTAGAATGTTCATCTATAAGTTGTACCCTCACTCCACTGGAAGACAGAAAGCATGAACTAAAAAAAAGAGAAGCTAAGAGAAATGATTGCCAGAAAACAAGATTCTGAGGCACATATAAACTCACCTGAAACTTCTAATGCATCTAGTGATCAGAGTACAATCTTCAGATCAGACCAAGAGAACTCAACCCCAAGAATGCTCAAAATTAAGAAAAAGAAAAAGAGACCCAGTCTCAATGTGGAAACAAATCAAAAAAGCAAATCAATAAATTCAGAAAATGATGATCATGAAGAACTATCATCAATTTCTTTAACAAATGAACTTGACATAAAAAAAAATGCATTGGACAAGAGAGAAATAGGATTTGTTATACTCAAGGTTCAGCTGCTACAACAGGCTCTTGTAAAACTCAGAAATCTTTTAATCATAAAATGCCTGCAGATGTAGACCAAGATCAATCCCAATCAAACGGATTACAATGGGACTCATCACATTAGACATGACAATAAATCTGATTTTTATGAACAGATTGAAAGCGGTCAGTACTAGCCCACTAATGGTCATCTCTTTGCTGATCCTAACCATTAGTCCAATTATAAATTTATATACTATAATCAGTAAATCAGAAATTTGGATCACAAAAAAATTATTGGTAGTCAGATGAAAAGAAGCAACACCAGAAATCACAATAATGAAAATTAAAATAGTGGGCATAAATATAAGAGGACTAAATTCGATCAAAAGAGCCTTTGCTATCAAAAATTGGTTAATCAAGGAAGCACCAAATATTGTTTGCCTGTCAGAAACCAAAAACCATTTCAACACAGATCACAGATTTACCCAAATACTTGAACCTTTGGGGTATTACAATTTTCATATGGGATCATCAGCAGTTGGGGGGGGGCTTACTGATTAATAAAATTTTGGGGCCATCTGAATTTAAATTGATTTTCATGGATTGTAATTGCCTTATCCTGAGCCTAAAGACTGGAAACAATACAATTCACATTATTTACTTATATCTGCAGAATGAAGAATCAGTAATCCTGAAAGTAATACCCAAGATCAACATGGTGATTTCCTCCTGCCAAGGGCCAACCATCCTCTTCAGGGATTTTAATTTACCATATGAGACATTTAATAAAAAATATATCCACTTAATTAATAGAGGATTTATGTGTGCACAGGGTTATTTCCCCTCAGGCACATATTCCTTCTATACAAAGAAACATAAAACACTGATCAATCTGTTATACTACATCCCTGACATTCATTTTCTAATTGAGACATCTCTCAAACCAGAGGTTTTCTTAGACCACCTGACCTTGAAGGTCTAGATTGATGTAAAAGATGCTGTCCAGATTTTTAGTGGACTTATGAAGACAACAAGGATGATTAACAAGATCCATGCCCCTGCAGCTATCTTTTCTGAGATATATATTTACCTCTGGAAAATTAACATCCTAAGCCTGCTGTTTATTGAAGCATGGATTACATTTATTGAAATAACAAGATCGATCATTGATTTCTATATATGAAACCAAAAAGAACCAGTTAAGCT
The DNA here is from genome assembly GCA_028023455.1 of Epiperipatus broadwayi. NCBI lineage: Eukaryota > Metazoa > Onychophora > Udeonychophora > Euonychophora > Peripatidae > Epiperipatus > Epiperipatus broadwayi. The sequence continues at coordinate 364,508 of JAQFVV010000443.1, forward strand.
CATGCAAGATCTAAATAATATTTAAGATAGGTTAAATTCAGATCCAAGTGTAGTGGGAAACACAAAATTGATTTTAGAACTGAAAGAAATATATAAAAATTCACAAAGGGCACTAGCAGAATTTATTGCAATCAAAAAGACAAAATTTTTTCTTGCCAACCACCACTGATGCATAAAAAGCTATATTCAGTGGGCGGTTGATGCAGGGAAAAACAGATTACACTGGCATCCCTTCTTATTGACAGACAATTCTACACAGGCACTGCAATGCTGATGAAAATTCACAATCACTTTAAAGGAAAATTGCAGAATGGTGTAAGACAGCAATTAAGACATAATTACAGCATAAACGATGGACTACATGGGATCACAGAAGCAAAAATTCTTCAAAAACTACAATCAAGCCCTGACAGAACACACCCAGGACCAAATGCTGTCCCTAAATTTGCACCTCAGTCACTTCACTATTCCAATAATTAAAAACATGATTGATGAGTTATCTAAGGGGCACAAGGACATACAAAGTCTCTACTCAATTTCACTGATGCCTTTTGTAAAAAAGCAAGGTGTCCCCATGGACATTAATAATTTGAGGCCTATCTTGATGACCCTGATATTAATCAAAGTCATTGAGGGCCTAATCAAAGATGACATAGAGGAAGTTATATACAAGCATATATCACATTCACAGTTTGCCAAAAAGAGCTCAACTGCAGATGTGGTATGCCAGCTTAAACTTACTGTTGATTACATTAGAACATCAAGGAAAGCTTGACTGATTGCCATCCGATTAGTCATTTTGGCAGCATTTGACTCAGTCAGAATAGATACTCTGCTTGAAATTCTAAACAGATATTCAGTCCCAAAGGTATTCTTAACAATCATTAAGAACCTCTGATGAACAGGGAAATATTAATGCACTCGATGGAAAAGTTGCCCTGGAATTTAAGCCTTTACTTTCCATCCTGCAGGGCTCCCCATTGAGCACTCTCCTGTTCATCATTGAATCAAATTTTCCTGGACTATATTTTCCTCCAATTAAGAAAATAATTAAGGATCTCTTTGCATGGATGACATACTAATGATTCTCCCATCTGAAAAATATATTTTAAAACTACAAGAGGTGATAGATGAATATTCAAAATGTTATGACCTAAAATTTAACCTGGCAAAGTCTGCAGTTTTGAGGTTGATTTCAGGACAAATGGTTGCCTCAAGATTTGTGGCCAAGCCACAGAAATTCCTGTTTCTCAATGCACTTGTCTTCAGTTTTAATGAGAAGCAATATCCAACAATTCCTGCTTGAGGCTACCAAAAAGATAACCACATCATTGTCCAGAAAATATCTTTTAATCTATAGTAAAGTCACATTATTAAAAATGATGGTATTGACAAAGGTTAATTATTATCTCCCTGTGATTAAGCCTACTGAACAGTTCATCTTGAAAATTGCATCCTTATGCTCTGGGTTTTTCTGGAAAAAGAATCTACAGACAGATGCAACAACCCAGGGCCATTAATGAAATGGGTATCCATGACATTTCTACCTTATGGTCCCAGAAGTCTTACAACTTTCTCCATAAATTAAAAATGAATCAAGAGAATGAAGAAATTCCTACAATCATCATTCCAACACACCAGCTGCCACCACTGGGGAGAAGAAACTGGCTGAATCTACAACTAAATGAGCTTATGAAATGCATAATAATCAATAAAGACACATTTCAAAACAAATTAACATACTGGAAGGCCTTTAGTATAAAAGCACACTGACTTAAAAGACCATTTCTCAAGTTTAGCCATCTCAAATGATAAATTAATAAGGAAAATTCAAAAGATGGAGCTTAGAGTCCAAATGTCTGAATTATCTAATCAAAACCAATGTAACTGCATTACCTACTAATGAATTTTTAGTTAATAAAAGAGGGCACTCACAAATTGACCCAATCTGCATGATTTGCAAAAAAGAAGATGAATCCATCATCCATTTCAGATTCAGATGTAATCAGCAAATGCAACTTAAAAATACACTAATGAGTCGGATCAAGGCAAATCAATCCAAATTATTTAATTTGAAAGAATGTATCAGAAAAAGATCACACCCTGAAATTAGACTCTCATTAATTCTTGATCATCTATTATGGATTTCTAGATGTAAGCTAATATTTAATCATCAAAATTTTAATCCTATTAACTTCACACAGAACAGTTTAAAGAAAACAAGAACAAGAGATAGCCTGATAACCCCTGAGGTTATTTTTACCATGACTTGGGACATGCTGGATTTATCCTCTCCATTGCCCAACTAATAGCAGGATGCTCCAAGAAGGAGAAAACAGAAGAGTAATTGACTCAAATTTGACAAAACCAAATGAAGGAATGAGAAAACACTTTGAACAAAATATATACCAAATAATCTCTAATGTAATAATATAATCTTTAATAAATTATTTTGAAAACTAAGTTATTGCCATCTATTTTATCTTCTATTTTTAAAAATAAAACAAAGATATATAAACTAATAGTGTAATAATAAATATTTTTGATTTTTAATAATTATTACATAATTATTGTGTAAGAGTAGTCATAAAGTTTTGCAAAAAAACAAACAAACTGTTTTTAATCATTCCCAAATTTATCTCACATATGAGTTTGAAATGGATTACCAAGGCATAAATCTATCAAAGAGAAGTAGAGAGTACTAAAATTCATGGACTTTGCTATTTTTTGATTATATTGAATTTTTTTAATTAAAAAAAAAAAACATTTTAAAACTATATAAATTTATAAGTTTAAAAAAAAAGTAAAATATCTTAATAGTGAAACAGTATTATTTGTCTATGATCCTGTTTCATCTACTATGTGCCATTGTAGACTTTTTTCCTAATTCAAACCCTCCCAGTCTGCGTATATAATCTTATAATAATTTGTTTTGATATGTAATAGCATATATTAACATGTATGTGCAGATATGTGTGCACATCTAATAGTAATGTTAATGTTTGAATGCATATAATGTATGCATAGTTATAGTTTTAAAATGATTAAATTAAAGTTGCGAACATCGTTGTATGTGTGGGAGCATACCTATGTATATATGTGAAGGAAACTGCAATGTGATAGATATGGTAAACATTACAGATTTTCTAAATTATTTTTAAGTTATCTTTTAAGTTATTTAATTTATAGATTTGTTGGTATTCACGTATAAATTTTAAATTCAGCGGTGTCTGTCTTATACATGTAGCAGAATGTTGATAACTTAAATCTCTTTTTAAAAAAAGAGAGAATCAAGGTCATCACTTTCTTAGAAATACTTCTCATTAAATTGTAAACTGAGAGCCAAAGATTTGTAAAGATTTAAAAATAAAATTCAAAAGGGCAAAGACAAAATCATTAACACGGCACCACTTGTCAATAGCTAAACCAGATCTTTTGTTCTTGTTAAAATTTGTGCTGGCTATTAAAACTTAAAATTGAAAACTAAAAGTTTTAAACAACTTTTAATGGCTTGTGAGAGAGGGATGAAAAAGAGTTAATAAAAAAATCCAAAATTCAGACATCAAGGTTCATTCTTTTACTCTTTCTACAATGAAACCATAGCATAGAGAGCAACCACCAACCATTTTCCTTCTCAAAGAATTGGTCCAGGATGGAGACAAAGTTCAAGACCTACAGCCTGCCAAGAAGACATCGGACAAGCCAGCTTAATAAAGAATGCCAGCACCAAAGATGCAAATGCCTCAGCTAAAAGAAGATTGATAAATTTCTTCTCACAGAACTTTATAAATAACTTAAATCTAAACTATTAAATTAATTCATAATTCTAAAGCTACCTAAATGTTGAATGTTCATAAATAATAAATAAACTTAGTAAAGTAATTTTTAATGAAACTATAATGTAAATTTACTAATAATAATCTTTGTAAGAATCTTGCCTACTAATAAATATTTATAATTGATACTTTTCTTAACATAATAACTATATCAGTTATTATTTATCTATCTTTCTAATCTGTGGTCATGCCTGATTTCTATTTTACATATTGCTAATTCATCTATTTATGTTATGCCATTCAGAGTAAAGATTGGTAATAATAATAATTTTGGAGAGCTGATTAGAAACTTTCACATAGCTAATTTATGTTGCTGTTTAGCACACCTATAAATCTCTGGTCTGAATATCTACTCATATATATTAGTTAAGCTACTATGTTTGGCTTATTGTATAATTCAGGCTTGCATATTAAATGTTTATTTAGTTAAATATGAGAAAACGATATTTTAAAGCATAGTTATAAGTAATCGGTTAATTTTAATTCTCAGATATGCTTTACTCCTCCTTAGTTTATTCTTATAAGATCACTTTTAATTACTCCCTTTTAGCATGATTTAACTATGCTAATTTATGAACTGGCATATAGTAGTTTCGCAAAATGAAGCTATAGATTTAGTGCTTGATTAATTTTAATATTTTATATTTAGAAAGCATTATGAATGTGTCTTTATAAAGCACACAGATGCAGTGTATGCCTTACTATATATATTTTGTTAAAATGGGTTTTGGTTTTAAGGGCCACCTCATTATTCTTAGTTTGGACAGCTCACTCTTTAGAACTGGAACATGAGGGTCCAGATTGTTTTATAAGTTGCTCTGATTCCTGAACTAAATGTTCACATATTTTAAGATGACAAGTCATATGATCCTTGGGAATTGAGTACTTGGTACTGAATCTCATGAGTAACTGTACATTTGAGCATTTATTTATGTAGCACCATAGTCTCAGAAGTTATGCTACAAATCACCAGTTCATCCTCCATAATATTATTTGTTCAGCACTGATCTGAACCTAAGATCTAGTTTATGTAAAGAAATCTGCATAAAGAGCACATGAATTTCCCATTATATAATAATAATAGATTATTTATGTCTGTTAGTTATCATTCTCATAGGATTTGACTATTAGCAAACCTCATAGGGATGTCATACCAGAATTAAGGGAATGATTAGACTGTATGTTATTAAAATTGTAATTAACCCTTTTAAATTATAGTGCATCAGATAAGATTCTGTTCTCTAACGTGGTCATCATTGCCACACTGTACATATAAATCCTGGTGCAGTTTTTGCATTTTGTATTATTTATCTTATATTTTCACAATTAAATATTTTAAACTTACAAATGTTTAGTCGGTTATTCATAATTCATTACCACATCTTATCCAAATCTACTCTAATTTAGTACTAGTTGTTAATATATGCATAGTTTAGCCAGCCATATATGTGTGTGTTTAGTTAAATTATTAGTAATTTAGTTAAGATTTTCTGAATCTCTTGCTCTGCCCTTTGCTACTGCTGGCATGCAAATTAAAAAACTCCAAGTGTAGCCTTATATATGTCATTCATAGGGTAATAAGTCATGGAGTGTTGGTGGAGGAACTGAGGTGTGATCTGATTTGAGGTCTCAACCCCTCATCTAGATCAGCCTTGAGGTAATTTGACGAAACTCTGGATTTTGTTGCGTGAATGTACAAATCTAACCGTTACAATAGATGGCTGTACAAGCACCATTAAAAAAAATACAATTTCAGCATTTTGGTGATATTCTGTATAATTAATAGGCACCAAAAATTAAAGTATATAGCACACCTTAGTAACCATGATTATGTAAAATATTTTTTAGTTCAACTTTTACAATTTTTCAAAAATCTGTTTATTTATTATTTAAAACATTGATAATAACCTATTTATGTTTTGCAAGCTTTTCAAAATTTGTGTCATTAGAAACAAAAATTTTATTTTACTTTATTTTTTTCACTTAATGTTATTTTAGAGTTAATTGTAAATTAAATAAAATGTGTGATTTTAATCATTAGTATGCAATGAATGACATGTTTAGTTATATATGTTTAATGACTTATTGTTTTTCAGTTATTAGTTGTAATAATAATATAATTTACAAATAAAAATATAACAATTGGATGTGTATATATTAAAGCAATATTATTTTGTTTGTCTTGATAAAATAAACTTTCCATCAAACATTCAAACGTAACAAAAGTATTTAGATGCATTTTTAATTTTTCTTCTTTGATACATCAATTTTTTTTTCAAGGATATGAATGAACTTTAAACTACCATAATTGCAAAAATTATAGAAGTTCTAGCAACATGTTTTAAAAGTGTAGAAAGATCACCTAGCTAATAGGCTTTTTTGTTGTTGAGATAATTAGACATAAATCCTTATAATGTTAGAAAATTATAACACTGACTTGTTTGATCATATAATTGAGTGTTTAGTTGCTCAAAATACACTACATTAAAGTGCCGGAAGCAACTGATTGAAGCTTTGACACAAGGATCTATAACTCTACCTTTATGCTAAAGTGCTAGTCCAAGGACATGTTTTCAATCAAATAATATCAATTTTTTATGCTTATGACATTAATATTTCCACATTGGCAGCATTCACATAAGAAAACAGTGGTCAGTCATGGAGTTCTTATTAAATTATAACATATTGGTTTGGTGGGCATTGGAGAATTTCATTTTAAGTTTCTGGATACTATTTTTAATATCATTTCATCAGTTGTTTCCACTAAGTATTGATTTCTCTGGTTGTAGAGCATTTCCTCCTTTTTTATTTTTACTGGAATCATTTATTATTTCTGAGATAATAACAATTTGATTTTTTTTTTAAAATTCAAACAAACAGACATTTTAAAATTCAGATTTATTAAAGTAATATTTATTTTCTGCGAAAAAAATATCTGAGTATTTGTTGCTTGAGAGATTATACAATGCTCAAGCAGTGGAAGGAACATTGAGCATCAACCCACAGATTTTTAGCTTTTGCATCTTTTAACTCTACCAAATGCATAACCACACAGTGACAAATTAATAAACAAATAAGATCATATAAGATTGAGCATTAGAAGAGACAGAATTAAATTATAATCCAAAAACTTTTAGTTCTTGAATCCTTTATACTCTCACTGCACTAAAGCATCCAAAACATTTCTTGTCAGATTTCTATATAAAACATTAACAAAGTAGGGCATTAGTAAAAAAAAAATAATAATAAATTTTTTGAACTAAAATTTAAATTACTTTATTACAATATGTTAGCCATATATATATTAAAAATAAATAAATAAATAAATTCCCCTTTCTTTAACCACTTTAACAATGCTATGTTTTATCTGTACTTGACAATTTTACAGTTTCAACTGAATTGGCAGTCTTCTTCAGAGCTAACAAATATATATAAGCATGTATGAATATGTATGAATATACAACCATAGATTATGTAAACAATATATACATAATAATCCATTTTACATCTAAATATCTATACTATAATTGTATCATAATCATGTTAAAGGCAGAAATCTTTATCATTTATATAATCTATTTTTTATATTTTCTCATATACTAATTAATATTATTATTACCATTATGACATATCTTCATTACGTATAAAAATATATATATAACTTAATTTAATTGTTAGCATTATATCATATGGAATTGAAGATTAAAACTCAAAACTGTAAAAAGATGATGTTTTGCTTTTATTTAAAGGTAGAAATACTGAAAGTGAAATTATAAAACATGTATTTCTAAAGTAGAATGTTTGGTATCCTATATTGAGGATCATATCTGTATTAAAAGTATTATATTAATACATACTCTTATTTTTTCAGTATATGTTGTTAGTGTAACAACCTTCTAAGAGAGGGAAAAAATGTTAAAGTAAATAACCGAATGATTTGTCCTTCGATAGTCAGAGTCGAACTGCATCTATGGACCTTTAGCTTTTGAGTCCACTATTCCATTACTGCACTAAACCATGGAGGGGTAAACGTTACTTTAGTACACACTTTCATCGCAATAACATATAATATTAATATGAGAAATGTATGTAGAAAAAAATTGTTTTATCTTTTTCCATTTTTGTAGTATATAATTTCAATAAATTTTTTCATTATTTTTCATCACATTTATTATATATATATTGTGTGTATAAATAATAATAAAATTAATTAATTAATTAATTCTTATCATTGAATTATTTATTGCTTTTACTTCGTTATATGTAAATTTAATTTAAATCTACAGCTTGCGAAGTGTCTATTTAGAATAAAGATGAGTATAAAACAGGTGAGAAATTTTATATCACTAATTTAAAAGATAAATCTCACATTAATTCTTTTTTCTCTCTCTTTTTTTTGCAGATAGGATGACCATATTCCTTTATGAGAGATTACTAATGATATTAATGATAAAGTAAATAATGTATAAAACCACAAATTGCTATTTATGAAGCGTATAAAATATATTAGTAAGAAAAGCAATTTAAATATTAGTTAAAAAATATATAGTATATGTACAATTAATTTATATATAAATGATAGTTGCTTCCTCTTAACTAAATATTTGTATACAAGCTAACAATGATTATTTAATATTATGTTACTAACTAAATGCTTAAAAGCACTTTAATTTGAAAATATAGTACTACAATTAACTTTTGAAAAAGTCTGTGTAACAAACAGTTGAAGAATAGCAACGTCGGTTTCGCTTTACCTTATACGGTTGCCCGAGGTTGTATATATTTAGGTGATAGAGTTTGCCGTTGGCTCGATGATTTTAATACACTTCACAGCAGACTTCAACGGAACTTTCTGTGATAATTATGTATACTGTCAAATGAGATTTTGTATGAAGCAATCAAAAATCTAAAAGCAAACGTGTGCACGTTATATAGGCTGACCGACTTTCACCTGCTCCGTCATCATTTATTAGTAATGATAGACCACCGCCAAGTAGATGAAGTACAATAAGCGAAAGGAAAAAGCAGATTTAACTCGCACGAAGCCCCCTCAAATGTTGTTCTAAAGAGTATATGCAAAAAGTAATAGATATTGTATTTAAATATTCAAACGCTTATAATAAGTAGAGGAAAATCAGAAGAGTATGTGACATATAATATCACTTAGCATTACTAATTTAATTTTAATTTTCGTATGTAACAATTATTAAAACGTCAAGCTGAAAATGGTTGTGGTATAAAGAAAAATATTTTCTTTAACACAAAGGAGAAAAAAAATCATGTAATAGTTTTTATGCACACACTTCCTATAAACATTTATATAGATATATAGATCGACAAATAGATAGCTAGGCAAATAAATAGAATGATTTAACATAGATTTTGTTTGAATATTAAAACAGTTTATTATAGATGTTCAAACAATGATTCGACATACCAAAATTATATATTTCATCATGTTAAATTATATAATTACAAGATAAATTAAGTTTTACAATTTTATAAAATACGGAAGAAAAAAAAGATACTATGTAAATTTTAAGAAGCATGCCTCAAATGCTTTTTCAAAATTTAAACAGCGCTTTGTTTTGGTATATACAAATGCTTATGTGGACTTTTGTGGCAAATTATTATTAGCTAAAGGATAAGATGGCTGATTAATCTGAGTTAATTATACGAGTGTCTAGTTCTGATTATGAAAACGAAAAATATGACTATAATAAGAAATGATAATCTCTCCTAAGAGAAAGTATCTTATTTTTATAGTCAATAAGTTAAAGGCTTAACTTTAACTTTTACTTCGTAGGGTGTTGGTTATGTCATAAACAAGAAACGTCATTGAATTAATTGGTTCGAGTCTGAAACTTCAATTTTTTTTTTCAAGTTTAAAAAAGGCTTAGAATGCTTTCAGATAGTGACCCATAGTTAATCTATATTGATAAGTAATGCCTTCTTTTTTATTCTTCTTTTTTAAAGGTTGTTGAAATATGTTTACTTATATATATATATAATAAATCAAATATGATATTGTTAAATTGGCAATTATATATATGTTGTATTTTGTAAAAATTGCATACAAGTTTGTGCACTCCAGAAAAACTAGAATTTATTCCAGAGATTGTTTTTAGATCGCGTACTGATAACTGAGGAATTTAATTAAAGCATTAACGTAATGGCGATCGACAATTCCAAGAAATAATTGCTGATTGCAAATATTTCTAGATAAGAGACTTTACCTTATTGGAGAGTGTGGTTAATTCTTGCAGTTATCAGAAAGCTGTAAAAAGAGTATATAACAAGTACCTAAGGCCATTATTCGAGTGCATCTCCAATTAACTTTCCTATGTCCAGCGCTTAGTGGAAATGTAGTTCACAGGCATAGCTGAATAGGCACACAGATTGGGAGACCATAGCCTGAGGAAATCATCTGAATAGCAGCTAAATGAAGAGTTGAGTTTCCAGCAGTTTTCAAGTGGAGTTACTTGGTGGACTGTTGTAGAGACAGAAGCTGTAAGGAGCTTATACTCAGTCGCAGTGCTACACTATTATGTGTTCATGTACAGCTAAACTGGACCGGGGCCAAGGTGTGCATAAACCTAACCCTTGTGAACCACTTTGTAGCAGGCAGCCTGAATGTACATCGAGGGAATTGAACATTAGCAAACTGTAGAGATAGTGTTGTTACAAACTATTCACTATTCGGATTACTTAAAAATATTGTGAATCTTTTATTGTATATATGCATTTGCTGCCCAGTCATACTTGCAGACACAACAATATATATAACCCTCTGACAAACATGCTATTTAATATCAAAGTTAATTCTATTCAAATTAAAAATGTAACTACTTTCATCAGCATTTGTACCCCTAAATAGAACATAAATCAACCAATGTTAACTAACAACACCAAATTTCAAATCAATTGTTAATGAATATCTATATTAGTTGGTTTAAATTTAATCTGGCTACAGTGCATTACTATTAAGAACTTAGCTGATTTGAAATTTTGTTTTATCATTTGTCATTGTTTGATTCATTGTCTATTTCAGATCTTAAATGTGAATAAAAAGTAGTTCAATTTTTATCTGAAAGCAATTAGTCTTGATACTAGATAACAAGCTGAGTACTTTAATCATCAGTTGGAGAATAGTTTGATTATATAACTAGCTATTTAGGAATAGTTTGTTTGATTTACTATATAGTTTATTCAATTGTAACTATTTTTCTTCTTTTCTGAGCCAACATAATATCTGGTAAAACAAAAATGCACACAGAAAAGATATTTTTTTTAATAATATTTAGCTTTATTATTGCCTAGCATGCTTTCAATATATTTTTATTATAGTATATTCATGGCATATAGTGGTGTGATTAAATGGTTCTTTATATCAGTGTTTAGGTTAACTGTTTACATATTCAATTTTAATTTAAATTTGAATATTTAAATAGGCAATTTCTTTGAAATTGGTACACTGTTTCTGTTTTGTTTATAAAAAACGGTCTCTAACTATTGTGCATGTTTCTTTCATATGCTTTCTATCCGTTCTTTCTGTGTACACCATCTCTGTTTTGTTCCCTAGAATCTATGAACAGTTTTCTTATCGTGATCTGTAAATATTGAAAGGGGTTCTTTGTCTCTGAAGATTCTATTGTATAAGATCTTTTCTGTGTGTACTTTCCTTTGGCCAGATATTATATAGTTTATTATATTAGTTTGTTTAAAAGTTTAATGTAAGTAGAAATTATCTCTCTTTGTAAAAGTTTAATTTAAGCCAATTAATATCTTGACTGATTTGAAATTTTATCTCATTAATTATCATTGCATAATTTATGGTTGGTTGCTTAAGCGCTTAGCTATAGAAGAAAAGTGGATTCATTTTTTATCAGATTGTAATTGGCCTTCATACTAAATGGCATGCTGGGTATTTTACACATTAGTTAATGAAAAATTTTATGATATATGCATTCATCTGTACACATATATGTATGTAAGAAATAAATACTATAGATTGTAATTATTTATTGGGAGATTTCCATTATGTAACAGCACATATTGAATGTCTTTAGAAAAGTTTTTAAACATTTAAATTTTCCAATTACATAAAACTATAAATAAAGCACACAGGTTTATAAATAACACAATGTTTCAAGTGATATTATTCTCTCTTCTTCAGGTGTTACTGGCTTTACCAGTGACAGTACTAGTATGGGAATCAAACCTAGAACTTTAGATTCTTGTATGTTGAAATTTAAGGTATCACTTTAACCAACTGAACTATTCTGCCAAAGGCAATAGTCTATAGAAATTTCATATATTTACTTATGAGGATACTCCTGATTCCACTGTTTCCTAAGAACAAAATTAATTAGCAGCTTTCAGACATTATGCATTATCACACTAAGCTGACTTAGGAGTTGTTTGCCATTGTCATATGAGCAGCTTCTTTGAATTTTCTTTCTTGAGCTTTATTCTTTCCATCCAATATTTTGATAATTTCTCAATTGAACATATGTTCATTGGTACATGCATGGTCTGCTATTTTAGATACATCTGTTTTCTCTTTTATAACTTTCAGTTTGTGCTCTTACTAATTTCACAAAATGCATTATTCCACATTCTCATTGTGTTTCCCACATGCAGTTGTTTTCAGAATTTCAAGTTTAGGTTTTGTAGAAGTTATAATTTTTCCTAGTGTGATATGGCTTTGGAAAGCTGTTTCTGATGTTATATTGATTGCACATTTTTTTTAGTTTGTCAGCAATTTCCTCTTAATTTAAATTGACTATTAAACAATACAAAGGAAAAACTACCACAAAATCAAATCCCTCAAATAATATATAAAATTAGATACAGTAATACCTCTTGTAATGCAGCATATTACAGAGAGTCTCATGTAAATATAGTCATGAATCATGCAACACAAATATGTATACACACAAAAAAAGCTCTGAATATAAATTGACCTTTATCAAGCATGAGCAAGAGTTTGGTCACACTTTTGACTCAATAAAGATCAACATCATTTGTTCTGAATGTGACAATTGAAAGTAAGAGATAAAAGAGGTGTGGTTTATTTCTAACAGTCTATATGCAATCCACAAGAAAGAGAATAGTGTTCCATTATCTAAAAAGTGGGTTTAAATTTATGATTTAAATAATTGGTTTGCCATTTAAATACCACAACCCATCTTGCAATTCATAAGTGCTATGATCCCTGTCTTCAATGGTGAAAGCATGCTCAGTAAGTATAAAGAAATTAATATTAAATAATATTTTTTTAAGCCAATTTTTAAAAACAGCAGTATATATCTATTACAAATAGCATAAGAAGAGAAGAAAACTGTGAGAATTACAGAACCAATGACTGTTTTATCTTTTAATGTTTTTTTTGTTGTTGTTGTCTATTTAAATCTTTGTTGATGACAGCTGATGTATAACCATTGTTTATGAGAATTTATTCTTTATAGAATTTTTATTTTTTTAAACTGCTGGTTTCTGAACAAACTTCTTTTACTCTGCTTTATAATGGTAGTATATATCCAAATTTTATGTTTATGATGTGGTTAGAGATATATGCTAAGTACTTTCCTATGTGTGTGTGCAGGATTTTTGTGAATTGTAATTTTGATTTTGCTATGAGAGAGTTTTGTCACAAGAACATCTAAGAATACCAATTTTTGCTCTTGTCCTGATTTTATTGTGAATTTAATTGAAGGTAAGTATGTTATTGATGTACATCCAGAATGTTTGTAATAGTGCTTCACCACGTATCCATACAACAAATGTATTGTCAACATAGCAAAGCCAAACTTTAGGTGGATATAAAGTGGTATTTACAGTTGTAATTTCAAATTCTTTCATGTAAATATTGCTAATCAGGGATGACAGTGGTGAACTCATAATCATCTCTTGATTTTGTTGAAAGAATTCTGTGTTGTATTGAATATATGTTGTTATTGAGCAGAATGTTAATAGTTTCATTTTCTACCAATAGGAAGAGTTAGCCTAGTATGTGAGCAGTTATCTTCACTTAATCCTTTTCTTACAACAAGCAGTGCTTCATCTTATGGTACATTTGTAAAGAAACTCTCCACATCAAAACTTACCAATATGTCATTTCTTTCAACAAAGTACTTAGAATTCCTGACAAAGAATAGTGTTTTGTATGCCAAAGAATTAAAAACTCTGAGAAGAAATCTCGACAAGCTTTGGACAACTTAGCTGTTTTTCTTCCATCAAAAAAATTAATTCCCAGGCTTATATCAGTGCTTAAGGAATTCTTCGATCAATCTGTCCTCCAATTTAATATGGCCAAGTCATCTGCTTGGTATTTATCTTCTGGTAAGAACATTCCTGTGAAGCTGGAAATATAGTACATATTTCTGCTTCACCTAGTGCCAATGTCATCAGCACTATTATGGGTTTGAACCCAATCTTGTATATTAACTGACTCTCATCTCATAATAGGTGGTAGTATATTTATAATCAATATTATAATCTTTCATTATAATCAATATTTGTAATCAATATTATAATCTTTATCTAATTTATATTTCATTATTTTTATTTTATAATTAAAACTAACCTTTTTATAATAATTTATTTATTTTATATTTGTAGAAATGTATGTTTGTTTATTTTATTAAATTGGCACCAAGTAAATAATTGAATCCTAGATATCTATAAAATGTTACAAATATTTTAAATTCTTTTATTGAAGTTTATTTTGCCAATTAATCAGTTGGTAGCATTTTATATGTATCTTTTAATAAATGCACATTAAAGGATGAATTATGTAAACAAACTAATATTTGTAAGGAATATTTTGTAAATTTCTACTTAAGTTTTATATCAAATATTAGGTTTGAAAGTCATCATATTATTTATAGAATGTACCAAATTCCTAACATTTTTGTGAATAAAATTTACATTTTTAAAAATCTAAATCTTAATTAAATAGGCTTTGTTAATACAATGACCGATAAACTTAATCATGCTTGTTGCTGTTTTTTTTTTTTAATTAGCAGAATAAACCCTTGGGGCATGTTGAAAGCAGGATTGTAGATTTCCCTCCCAAGCAGATACCAACTTGGAGAACCGCTTAGAGCAATTGCAATTGGTGTTTGTCAGTGTAGATTGAATCCTATAGATAAGGCCAGATCAAATAAATAGTAAAAATTTTGATAAGGGAGGATTGAAAAACAATTCACTGGAGAGAATTGATTAGTATATATAGTACATCATGCCTAAAGAATGATGGGGTATGAGATCAGCCATTGCTTTCTGGAGCTCTGTTCCACCAGCTCATCAATGCCATTCCAGTGCTCTCAACACCTAGCCCAAGATTGTACTGTGTCAAGGAAGCCTGTTAAATGATCTGATTTTATAACTGCCTGTTTGTACCGATTGGTTCTGAGGTAACCTCCAATTTGCCACAAGCATATGATTCTAGCTTACTTTGTTTTTTAAATCAATATTAATTTATATTATATATATCTGTAATGTTTATACAACTTAATTTTACAATGCATCTTAATTTTTTCTCTTAAATTTAAAAATATTAATTCTTATAGAAATCTCACATTATTTTGATGCAGCAAATTTAAATTAATTTTTTTTTTTGGTTTATTTATAATATTGACTTATTGAAACTGCCAAGTATAAAACTCAACGAGCAACTAACTTTAAACCCTCTCTCGTATTTTCTTCAGTTAAAAATCATTTTAGGAGACTTATTTCCATTAAATTAATTAATAGAGAAAGTTCATTTAGTTTTGTACCTCATATTATAAAGTTATTTTTAAATGATTGAAATTATTTTAAAAGTTAGATATCTTGTTATTACCTCCAACTTAAACATGCCCTCATAATTATCTCAAGAAAATAATATACTTTATTAAATCATTTAAGCAAAATATATCACAATTTCTGTAAACTAAATTCCTTAAAAGAAAATTAGCATTTATATATTTCATACATATATATTTTTGTTTGTGTCAATAAAATATTAAAATTGTGATGTACAATTTATTATGCTGTATGTTATCAAACTTCACCGGAAGTGAGTTTGATATTCTATGTTAATTAAAAGACAGACTGGTTTTGTAATCTTCGATGATAAGATATTTGATAACTCACTAATAAATGAAATATTTGGAAAGTGTGGAAAACAATTTATATTTTAATTTTAATTCTTGCTTTCCCTTTTTATATTATATTTTATGATTCAGTCATTAATGGCCTAAGGTTTATGGGGATTTTCTATTATGTCAGGGAGCTGATTATTTTAATCAGGAATTTATTTATTTTCGTTAGTGATTCTCTATCTATATATCTAAGGCATTATGTATTTCGTAGCTACAACCATTTGTTTAGTATTATTGTTCTTGCTTTGCTAATTACCTCTTAGGACCTTCAGAATTTTAAATATGACCAGTCCATTCCATCACTTTCCCTTAATAGTAGATGTATTTTTCTACTAAGGGACCCTTTTCAGGCATTGCCATTAAAATGTGTATGGGAAGTCCAGCACATCAAATCTATTATTACATTTCAGAGATATGTTTTAGCTGGAGGCCCAACATTTCTCTCATCATCTACCTATAGATACCAGGGATTTCTTTTAGCAAAGTTACCCAGAGGTTCATAACAGACCTCATTTATTCTTTTGTTGTAATCTATAATATCATACTGCCTTTATCATTATATATATATACAAACCTGAAATGCTCTCTGCCATGATGGCACATCCTTCACCAACCAACTGTTAATTAGTTAAATCTGATTATTTAATTTAAAATGAACTATTTTGCTTTCCACTCTCATCATAGACAACTGATTTAAATGTAATAGTGTTTTAAATACACATTGTCCATGTCTTGTTATTTATGTATATATAGAATAGATTTATTTGTAATCTCTTAAAGAGGGCTAATGACATTTTATTGCTGATTGGTTCTTGGCAGACCAATTAACAAACTTTCACTTTGTTATCAAATACCATGCCTTTAGCCACATCAAAACAATTTCAACAAGTATAATAACCTAGTTGTATAAACAAAATTCAAATTATTTTTATAACAATAATTCAATTTTTTAATAAATTCCTGTAATATTATTATTTTAAATTAGCTTAGTCTGTCATCATTCCGAATCTCTAATATTAATTACCCTAGTTATTTATATTTGTTTGAGTTAAAGTCAATTCTTTGTAATGTTGCCATTAGGAATTATCATTATTATGGTTCAAACCATTAGTAATCAATCACTAAATCAATGATTTCTTATATAAATCCTTTATTATTTTGAGTCTCTTTGTGAACCATGACCTCCAGCTGAGATGGAATAAAACCAAGCACTGCTAGTATCCATTAGTCAGAGAGACAATAATTGAGGCAAATAGGTTAGGATTAACCCTTGCCCTGATATCTGTATCTTGTGCATGGTTGGATTCAAGGTACTTTTGCTTGGATGATTGGTTTTGTGGAATGAATACAAGATTTTGACTGGCACCCCTGGCTCATTTGCAGCAAAGAATTTCTTAGGCTTTCCTATATTTGAATCTGCTTTTGCCATAAGGATATCTGTCCAAGATAAGCTACTTCAATCTACACAGAAAATAACGTCCTTCCTTTCCACCATGTTTTCCAAGTTCTCCCTTATCAATCCAGAATATCCTATTTCAGCCCAGTGGTCAATTTCACCAGTCTTCATGAGGAAGATACATAATATGTGCACTGATCTGATTAGAGAAAACAAAAGTACAACCATCAGCTTGAGAGGCCTGCAGAAACACATAAAACTCTATGGGCTATCCCTGCACATCATAGATACATTTATATTTCAACATTCCTACAACTCTTTCTATAGAATGTTCCTGCAGTATCACAACTTCTTGCTCTTTAAGAAGATCATTCCCACAGACAAGCCTCCCCCTGTTACCACTGGTTGGCTGGCAATCCTTTCATCCCATATCTCCAAATTTACTACTATTCCTAACAAGCTATCCTTAATGAAAATTAATTTCTGGGAAGCTTACTGCATCCTTCATCTTGATGTTTCTGCAGGATCAACTCTCCTTCAGCTCAACAACCATCTGCTAATCAAGAAATTTAAGTGATGGTTCCTTGAGAGAAGAAACTTCTCTTCACATCCTCTGCCACTGCATTTCCCCTCAACCCTATAGAGACCATAATTATAGCCTCCATGCTAAATGACAAAATGCCTTCCTTATCTACTCTTATTGACAATATATTATGTGGATCCATCCCAGAAATACGTTCATCAATATTCTGATCATTTTTGCTATGGTACACCCATTGCTGGCTCACCTTTAATCATGTTCTGGAGCATCTGTTTGATTTATGTAGTGACAAAATGAAAAAAATTTGGAAGAGGGACCAGAATTTGGCCCTCTCCTACATCTATGATGCCACATGAAAGCTAATTGTTTTGCCTCCCTAAGGCTGATCCCTTACATACCTAAATATAAATCATCAATCCTGGAAATGACTAGGAGCTGATTTGCATGCATTCCTTTGGGATTGATTATGATTTGCCTTCCTTTTCAAGCCTACTGCCCAGACCCTGAGTATTATGACAATGACTTCCATTTACCTATACAAAGCTATGGTTTTGCATGGACAAAAGTTTAGAACTAACTTTGTACATTTTGAGACATGCAAGCTTAGTCACCTGTTACCAAGACACCAAATTCCATTGCCTCTATGCATCATATTAGTTTTTCTAGATTGTGCCATGCAAGATGTGTCAATATTGAACTTCTACCTTTTGGAATACCATTTCATGCATCCTATTTCTAATTTTATCATATAAGCTGCAACCAAATTTCAGAATAAAATATTCAATGTTTTTATAAAAAAAAAAAACTTTCAAATTAAAAATTTCATTTATAATTATTAAATATCACAAACATTTTGTACTATAGGGTTTGACAGGGCAATATAATCAGTTTTATTTTTACTAATACTACAAATTTTTTCTTTGTATTTTTAAAATAAAACAATAAAAAAATCACAGTATAATCATGAAAATATTTATTTTTCAATAATTACTATACTATTTTATAAAAATAATAATAAATATTTAAATGAACAATGTAAAATATACAAATTCCATTCACATTTATAAAAGACAATACAGGTGAAGTTTCCAAATACTCTCACATATGCTCTCAAAGCACAAGATAAAAGAATCTAACAATCACCAGGATTAGCAGCTTGTTTGTAGTGCTTTATTTGTTGAATACTAACATCTTCAGATTTTTCTGAACTAATAAATCAATATATACTTCAATTTAAATTTCTATATCAAATAAACATGAAACCAGCAAAATAGCTTTAAAAATAGCTGCAAAAGTATGATTTAAAGCTGAAGCAAGGAATTCTATTATAGTACTCTATGAAGTCACTAAGCTGAGAATCAATGAGTTGAAATGTGAAAGGGTTATGAACTTTGAATAAATTATTTAAATCATTAAAACCAAATAAATTCTCCTATGTTTTTTTTTAAATAAGAAAACAACATGAGAAGCAAATAATTAGTATTGAAATGTCAAATACAAGTTTTAATTTTTATAATTAAATTTGTCATTTCCAATTTTGATATTCCTTTCTTTATAATTGTTTATCTTTAAAATACAGAGATTTAAATAATCTTATCAATAAAGAATCAACTATATAACATTATTTAATAGATATAGTGATTAATATATAATTATTCAAATGGAAGTCAATCTCTGATAATGTGCTATTTCTTATATATTATAAATCTCCCCACACTCTCCCACCAGTAAGAATTTAAGAAACTTAAGTGATTTACTCAAGTTTTTTGAACTCTTACCGGATAGAGAGTGTACGGAGATTTATAATATTTAAGAAATAGTGCATTATCGGATATTGACTTCCATTTGAATAATAATAGGTTTTGATTAATATATAATATAAAAATGTACATAATATAAAGAAAAGAGCAAATCAAAATATTAGATATATGATATTTTTTATAAAAATATTTTTAATAATATTTAGATGACAATAGAAGTTTTATTATACAATTTATTTAATATATATATATATTATAAAAGTTACAATAGAAGTTTTATTATACAATTTATTTAATATATATATATATTATAAAAGTTAAAACAAACATCATTAATTACTGTTATGATATGATTATCATAACTTTATATTATTTTGTAGATTTAATTTAAAAATTGCTTCTCTAGCAAAAAAAATTATATAGTGATATAGGCTATTACCAATATCTTTGAACTTCTGTTATATCATGACTGGAAACAATGGTATACTTTCTTAAAAATGTTTGGAATTGATTTTTAAAATGTTTCCACTCCTTATATGAGACAAAGGCTTGGTAGCACAGAAAACATTATCAGGACAATGTTCTGGTACAGCAGTTACATAATATTCAATGACAGTTAGAATAAATATATGCTTATCATTTTTATATAAAAAGATAATATACAAATGTTTGCTTGATTTTTATAGGAAAAAAAGTTGAAAAGCAAATTATTATATGGAAATGTTATATATATATATATATATATATATATGAGTGTAACCAAATATAGTAAATAAACCTCCCTCAGGCTATGAATTAATATTAAATGTTGAACAAAAGATCAACAGTAGTCTAAATTTATCTTTCTTTAAGCTCTGATATTTAGAAGGATACCATTGTCAACGTTGTTAGTAATTTAAATTGGAATTAATATATCAGCCAGCTGGAATACAGCATTATTAAGATGAAGAAATTAAAAGTGAGATATTCTGAATGTAGCCTTATATAACATTATTATTTTAATAATTATTAAATGACATTCCAGCTGAATAATATATTAATTTCATTTGAATTAACAATGATGTTGTCAAAGGTATGCTTATCTTTTGTTCAACAATTAGAATGCTATTAATTCACAGTCTGAGGGAGGGGGAATTATATCTTTTATTCACATATATATTTTGAACTATGTTTAATTTAATATATATCAAATTTTATTTAATTATTATGAACAAGGCATTAAAAGAGAGATTCTGTCTCCAGTCTTATAAAATTGAATATTAGTTAGTAACTCTTAAATGCCATAATACAGTTGGCTGGTATATTAATTCCATTCTGAATTAGCAACAATATTGATTAAAAATATGCTATAAACATCAGAACTCCAAGAATATATGGATTCATTCTATTATGCTTTGTTCAACATTTAAGATACAATTAATTCCTAGCATGAGGGAGCATAATTTATTTCCTTTATTTACATATATACTTTGACTTGTGTTTAATTTAATGTTTATATATATATATTGAAATGGAAATATTAATTTCAAATTTATTTTAAATAGCTTGTAAATGGGGAAAGACTAATCAATTTCTAATATTAATTTTACAAATATATATGTACATATATATATATTAGATATATAAATTTAGTTTAAATTTAGTTTGAATAGTTTTTTTTTAATAAAGGAGGGGCATGTTTTTTTCTTTTATAAAAAGACAAACAGATTTATTTTAGAAAATTGCTAATTAATGGATTTATTAAAATGATTCAGGATGAAGTTTTTCATGTTAATAAAGATAATCTGTAATGCAAGTCAGAAGTTATATTGTATCAAATATATATTATCAAATGAAAAGTAATAAATTTTGATAATGTAATTTTGAATTTATTTTAATGCACATTATCTTATTATGAATATTTTAATTGGTCCAAAAATAAAATATTTTATCATAATTCGTCTTAGTAATTGAAATTCAGTGAGATAAGAACTATGTACAGATAGTCTTGGAAAAATAATTGCCTCTTGCTTTCTTATTTCCTTGTGCTGGTGTCATCATTGTAAAGTGAAATTGTAGGCAGATGCAACAAGATTAAACCTGTATGGGTTACCAGAAAGCTTTTGTATGATAGACTAATTTACATTCTTGGGTAGATATCCAACCTTTTTAAAAATGGTCTCAGTAACATCTAGTCTATTATTTACTAAATGACTATCTACCAAAGTCAATGAAAAAATCTATGTGTGACCAAGTAAATCTCCTGAAATAGGGAAATTTGACTAAAATAGCTAACAATAA
Organism: Epiperipatus broadwayi; assembly: GCA_028023455.1. Classification (NCBI taxonomy): domain Eukaryota; kingdom Metazoa; phylum Onychophora; class Udeonychophora; order Euonychophora; family Peripatidae; genus Epiperipatus; species Epiperipatus broadwayi. Next base: position 386,470 of record JAQFVV010000443.1, read on the forward strand.
TAGGTGGAAGTCACTAGATCCTGAACCTATATATGTCTATGGTTAGGTATTAATTGTATATATTTAAATATTGTAGCTCTGATGATGACTGCAGGGCAGTTGAAACTGTAAGCAAGAAGAAATAAATCATATGTTAAAAATGCATTGTAAAGTGTTAATTAAGAAGTATATGGTGTATTATATAGATCCTGAACTACAAGTTGTTACAATAAATTTCTTTCAATGTGAGTTCTAAATATATATGTGAATGGAAAATAAAATATGCTTTAACTATAGTCATAAAACAATGAAAAATCTGTTGAATGCTGAACTATTTTATCCAGGTAAAAGCAAGGAATATTTATAAAATCATTTAAATTTATAAATTTTTTTTTGGGACTTCATTTTAAATTTAATGAACTGTCTTCATACCTAAAGACTTTCTAGTGCAATGTTTACTATGCTATTTATATATTTGTATTGATATTTTATTAAAATTAACATTTTTAGTTTATCTGTTAAACTATAATTATTTAAAATATTTTATAATCAAGAAATGCTGAAAATCTTGTTGGTTGCTTATTGAAGCTAGAGGTTGGGTGTGTATTTATATTATGAATTTAACTGAAATATAATAGATTTGTTAGTTAAAACTTTTAATCATTAATTCATTTTGGTATTATATATAAAGCTTATTCATACAGAAGGGCTTAAAAAGATTCAGAATGCATTTAAGAAATTTACACGCATCAGAAGTTCGATATATATATATATATAATACGGATTTATACTTGTTCTTATGTTTATAGAAATTTTGATGATTTGCGCACATGGTATCGTGATATAAATTTAATATATTTTCTAAAAGTCTGATGGCGTAGCATTTTGGTGTTGAATTATTCAGATAAAAATGATTGCCCACAGTGGTGATTAAATGCCTACTATGAATGCTAAGATATTAAAATCCTATAGTAATTAGTATAAGCTTACTTGAGTATAATCATGTTGAATTTGGCTGCTGTAAGACCTATGTTTGAAATATTTATACCCGCACCTATGACTTGATTTCGATGAATATAACATCAGTTTTAAATTTAATTAAATATATTACTGAAAAATTATGTAAAGATCTGTAGTAGTATATAAAAGCTATATATATATATATATATATATTGAAGCACTCAATGTCTGATCATCATCAAACCTCATGCTTCACCATCTACACTAACCTCCTGTGGGATCTGCAATTCAGACCTCACCTTAAATATATGCCATTCACCCACACACTGTATACATAATGATTAGGAAAATTATTAAAATTAATTATATTTAGTAAAGTGAAACAGTAGTTTGCGTGATGCATATATTCTATTAAAATTTGTTGCTGAAAATTAGATGTTTTCTTTATATAATTGTAAATATCTTTTTATATATAGTGTATTTAATTAAAGTATTGGAATGTAAAAACAAAGAAAAATGGGGAAGGTTCGAAATACTGAAATAATCTTTATCTAGATTCGGCTTGTTTTCATTAAGTAAAATTCTTTTGTTAGTTGTTTTCAAATCTTTAAAATATATCAAATGGTATTTCGAGCCTTATCTGTTTTAAAAATATTTTACTAATTAAATGCGTTTTTAATTTAATCAAGAAATTACAGAGATAGCTGTGGGCAACGGAGATCGCATACTTGGCGGGATTAAAATGTGTATAAAAAGGGCCATAGAACAAAAGGAGTTCAGTATTTTTAGTCAGTTGAGTTTTAGTTGAGTTGAGTTTGGAGTCAGTTAAGTGTAGTTATTTTTCAGTCAGTTACTTTCGAAGTGTTTCAAGATCTTAACATTTTAAGAAGTCAAGAGAAGTTCAGTGCTAGAACTGTGAGTAGTGGACTCTTTCACCTTTCTCTTCTTTTCTTGAAGAACTGTTGCCTGCTGCTGCCATGTTCCATCAGACCACCCATACAAGATGACTGCTTCCACTGCATCTACTTGCTTGCTGAGGTAACCTCATGTAATATAGAGCTGCCTTAATATGTAAATTCCTTTTGTAGTTCCTAATAAGATGTAGTTAAACATTTGTATTTTAATTCAGATATCAATTTATAAGTTTCTGCTAATTATGCTCTGAAACTCTCTCTGTCTCTCTGTAATCCCTTACTAATATAATATATTTTAAACTTACCTCTAATGCTTGAACGGCTCCATTAAGATTTTATGTATTTTGTTTAATGTATAGATATAATTTATTTTCTTTAATATGCCAAAAATTACCAAATTTACGAGTTTGGAAAAGGGGGAAAATAGTTGTTTAACTTGGAAAAAGGCTGGGCTTCATTTAAAACCTATCAATAAAGTTTTGTTTATATTAAATAGAAATTGCTGGCGAGTTTGGTTTCATTTTAAATTCGTTATTCTTAAAGTCAATTAAAACTTTTACTGTGGATGAATTCTGCTAAATTTACTACTTTGAATTTGTCTTTAAAATTTCATTTTAAAAGATCGTGAACCTTGATTAATATAATTAGTCCATTCTTTTCTGCTGTTGCCTAAAGGGCTAATGTCCGTAATACGTATATGGGAATCAAAATTAAATATAAAATTTTGTTAGTTTAATGTTTTAGTTACAGTTATTTTCTAGTATAATTTTCAGAATGATTCTTTATTCAAATATATCATTGCGCAGGAGTCAAACCATTTACAGGCTTTTGAATAAAGTATATTAAGTTTATTGTACATGTGCCACGCTACTGGCATACCTTTCCTTTCTCTTATGGCACTGCCACATATATATTTCTCTATTGCTTTAGTTCTCAAAATCATTCATAATTAGGGACACGAGGTTTATAGGGTCTTGATTGTGCCCTGGCTGACAAGCCAAACCTCTCCATCCGATACTGTCTCATCAAAATGGTGGACGTATCACCCCTTATTCAGTATCAAATGTTTAAAAATAATGAAGCATTCAAAGTACCATAAGATCCGTATTTCTTTTATGACATGCTAGCATCGTTACTGTTTTAGTTAAATGATTTATGCCTGTTTGACCTTTCGTTAGGTGTTGGAAATAATGACTCATTCTTGAAATGTGCCAACATGCTAATTAGTCAGTATGTTGATTTTTTTTTTTAAGTGCCATAGCATCGGCCGGGATGTGAACCCGCAACCCGGGCAACTGCCTGCTAGTGCAAGGCAGTCGCGCTGACCTCTTGACCACCAATGCAAGACCAGTATGTTGATTTTAAAGCTGCTTTCTTTTAAAATACTTATCGATTCTCATAGATGTAAATCTAATTTGTATTAATGATTGTATAATTTATTCTCGTAATCTAGCACAGTGTTTGCTTCTTATATATATTTTCCAAAGATGTCTTTTCCAAACAATGCCAATAAAAGTATATATATATATAATGATTTTTATAATGTAGATAAGTGATTGAGATCGTATATTTTTCTTGTTTATCAAATAAATCATTTACTACTAAACCTGTCACGATATTTTATATTTATTTTAGGCATCCACAACGTCCTGTTAGTAAAATGTTATTAAATTGGCATATTAAATCCGCACAAGTTATAATACACTCCATAAAATTATATTCATTAAATAAATAATTTAAAGGGGATTTTATAAAAACAAATCCCCAAGTTTTGTAAATGTATAATATCATTCCCAGCCTGAAACACTTTTACTTTCAAAAAGAATTTTATTATTGCTATAAAAATTATTACATTTACTCTTTTGAGTCATTTTGCATATATATGTTTATATTGTGAGTAAAAAAAGAAAATATGGTTATATACATATGGGGAACAGGAAGAAGGGAATAGTTGGCCAGTGTTTTTTTTTTTTTTTAAAAAATACAAATTAATTTTATTAAAGAAGTCTTTGAGTGTTTTATGTAGTCCATTTGGAACAATTGATTTCTCGGTATTTTGTTGTTCAAGAAGGTCAGCTGTCTTAACAAAATGATCTCTATTTCCTATGTGGTTTGAAGAGAAAGGTTCAGTTCCTTCCATGAATGATTATAGGGATGTTGGGATGCTGTGGATTTTTAATAGTCTCCAAGTATTCTCATAAAGCAACTTTGTTGATATAATTTCATCTTTTTTTAAAATCTTGTTTAAAGTACTGATGAATATTGTCATTGCATTCGGTGGTGGGATATTGAAGGTGATTTTGCATCTAGTTATCCACAATGAGTATATAATAAAAGTCGATATTCTTATGTGAATGAAGTTTCAGTCTTTCATGCAATCTTTAATAGACAGCATCTTATAAAAGTCCATTGAGGTATTTTGGGCTATCATTAGCCTTACAGATGTCAAGCCAGTACAGGATAGAATCATATGCTCAAAGGTTTCTTCCTCTCTATTACAGACAGGACAGCAAGGATCTATGTTTTTTATAAATCTTCTGTAATGGAGGAAATAGTTTGTTGGAATTGTATTCAAGTTAGCCTTAATTAAAAAATCCAAGAACTTTGGCTCCATCCATAAGAATTTGAATAGTGTAGTAATTTTTTGATTTGTTACTCCAAGTTTTGGTCTTAATTGTGAAGGTTGGGGGTTCATTAATGAGTGGGCAGTCCATATGGAGATTTTGGTAAGAAAGCACTTGGAGGAGTTGCCATTGAATTTGTAAAGATGGGAGAGGATTTGGTCTATCCAAGAGGACTTCTCAGGAGGAGGCATATCTGTGGGAGTTATTGGTCCTGTTGCAAGGATGCTATCATATTTTTGTATCAGGTTGACTACAACTGTGTGTGCTTTTTGATAGAATATTGCCTGAATGGAATGAAGGGACATTCCATTCTGTTTTCTATGGAATTGCATTTTTGCTGTGCTGATGGATGAAGTACGACCCTTCCAAAACAGTCGTGCACATAGTCTGTAAACTTTGGATAGGAATATCTTGGTGATGGTAATGAACAGGAGATAATAGGCAATCTTGGCCATTACTTTCATATTTAACAGAGCGACCTTGCCCTGCAGAGATAAATAGACCCTCGAAAGCCCCTGTGTAAGGTGGTCAGTTTGTTCAATGATGGTATTCTGAATACTTTTGGTCATGGCGAGTTGAGATTTATATATAGGGAACCCCAAGAAATTTTGGGGCTCCGCAAGAAATTTGGAATGGATTTTTTTTCAATTTAATATTTGCCATGTAGAGGATTTGCTGTGATTAATGTGTAGTTGAGATGAGCTAGAAAATTTGTCCAGTAAAAGGTAAAGCGGTTGGAAATACTTATGTGATGGAAGGAATATTATGACGTCATCCATATATGCAATGGAGGTGATGGATTTCTTGATTCTTGGTATATGAATTCCAGGGAGGGAGTCTTCTATAGACCTTAAAAGAGGATCTATGTAGCATGAAAATAGCAATGTACTAAGTGGAGACCCTTGAGGTATGGAGCGCTTAGGCGTGAATCTATCTGTTAAGGTTCCGTTAAGTGTGAGGTGAATGAATCTGTTATATAATAGGTTATCTAGTATTTGTATGATCTGGGAAGGAATGTTGTATTTCCCTAGAAGTTCAAGTAGGATGTTGAGATTCACTGTGTCAAAGGCCTCAGCTATGTCAATCTGGACTGCAATCGGTTTTGATAGTCTATTAGATCTGACATAGTCGAGGAGTAATTTAACTTCTGTCATGGCAGTAAGGGTTGATGAACCCTTTTTAGCATATTGATTTTTTGAAATGTTATGAATGATTTTGGACTCTATTTTCTCTTTAATGACTCCTTCTATGATTTTGAATAAGATAGGAGTCATTGATATCGGTCTAATGCTGTTGATGGAAGTGGGTTCCTTATTTTTCTTCAAGAACGGCACCATTGCAATAGGGTAAAGATTAGGAATTACCCTTTTTTGTGTCGAGAGGTGTTTTATCATTCCCATTACAATCGGAATCACAATGTTGCTAAGATGGAGAAGCATAAACTTAGGTATGGCATGTATACCAGGATGTACATGGTCAGGTAGGGCTGCTAAGTGATTCTTTATGTCAGTCTCTGTGATGCCATGTTTACCTATTGGAAAAATGTCATTCCAAGAGAGATCAACTCTGGGTTCACAATTTTGTAATCTTTCTTTAAAGGAAGATTCAATTTTCTGAAGCATATGAATTCCAGTATAATTGGAACCACTGATGATGATTGTTGAGAGCGTGGATTGTTTAGGTTTGTATCCTAATGCCCAACGAAGATATGCTCTAGTCCAACAATGCTGATTAGGTAGGTATATTTTGGATCTTTTAATTGCTATGTATTCTGCAATGGCCACTTGTTTGGTCTTATATTGATGCTTAAGGTTAAGCAACCTTTCCAATGGCTCATTGTCAATGTTGAATGCATTGATTTGGTGAGAGATTTGTTCCAGCTCATTAAAAAGCATTGTAGGCCCTTTAGATCTTCTGGTGTGTTGTACTATGAGCGACTGTAGAATTCCCACAAGAGAGAACCAAGCTTCCGGAGGTCTAGTGAGTATGTCAATTTTTTGAAAAAGAATGTAGGCCTCAGAGAATACTGCCTCAATTGTGGAGGCATGAGTGAGGACTCTTATGGTATTGTTGGTGCTTATTGTAGGGAAGTTTTGAAGCTGCAGGTCTGCAACTATGGCATGGTGGTCTGTAAAGGCTGCTGGCTGAAGATATGCTTCAATACAGAAGTGAAATTCTGCTGTATAAAATAACAGGTCTATTAGGGAGTGATGAACTTTCATGTGAAATGAAAAAGCATTAGGAGGGAAATACCCTCTACCATCCAGAAATCCTCTGTTGAGGAGATGAAGATATTTTTTGTCATATTCTTCATAGGATAGATTAAAATCTCCTATTAGTATAGCAGGTGCATTGTTATTGGAAGTCAGCATATTTATAGTGTTGATAATTCTTAGGTGAACTTCTTTATTATTGGGGGCATATACATAAAATGAGTTTATGTTACTTGATCCATATGTTAAGTTCAGAGCAATCAAGTTGTTGTCTTCGTAGAGCACTTTAAATTTATTCCTGAAACACTTTTGTAATATATATATGCGTTTTCTCAATATATTATTAAATATATATTTCATGTAAATCCTGGTTTGTTGTTGAATTATTATTTTCTAATTAGTATTTAGAACTATGTTTCTTTAGCTAATAACTTGGCATTAATAAATATAACTTTTATAAATGTAAATTCCTGGACTACTCTGATCTCGATTATCATCATCAGTCTGATCTTATGCTCTATCGCTTTGCTTCTGGGCCCAGAATTAAAATAATTTTACTGTATCATCAGGATTATTGTTCATTGGGTCAGAGAGTTGAAGAATAGGCAAATAGGTTAGAATTCAGGATTGCTCCAGACCTGTGTATCTCTAGCATGATCGGATTCGAAGTACTTTTGCTTAGGATTTGTATCTTGTTAAGTGAGCATACTATTTTGACCGATACAATATATGTAGCTTTACCTTATCAATTTATGAATATTACATAATTAAAATGGAGTTATGTTAACTCATAGTGCAATTATAATCCTGAATTGATAATAAATGTGACTTGTAGTACAATAGTAATATTCAGTTAATAGTAAAGATTCATTTTAATCTATTTAGTCTAGAGTTTGCTCTTTAATTGTTACAAAATCTAGGGTACTGTTCCACACTATAATCATTGCCTTATTTTAAAGAATCTCATGGTTCTCATGAATTTATTGAAATATTGGTAATGGTTGCCCAGTCTGTAGGGTTTATGGTTGCATATTTTCACCAGCAAATTTAAATTCTTACAATGATCATTACATGGAGCATTCACTGAAGTCTAATTCAATTAGGTAACCAAGTAATGCCATAATAATATAAGTAGGAAATTCTAAAAAATAAATCTAGTGCTGTCCTCTAGTGATTGATGTTGCCCATCTCTGCAGTCTCAGTTGCCCATTATAATAGCAAAAGAAAAAATTACAAATACTAATTAGTATCCAAAAACCGTTTATAATTTATCTAAGAAAGCCCTCTCTGCAGATGAAGTTTCGGTTTTAGAAAAAGATTTTAATTTTGCATTAATGCCATCCTGGATACCTTTTGAGAAAATTGTTTGTAATGTTGAACCAGCTCTTGATAAAATAGATTCTTCATCGGCTGATTTGGCTAGAGACAAGATTTGCAATATTTTTAAAAAAAGCTAAGCTTCCTAAAAATAATATTTCAAAGAAAAAAAGACAAGCATTAAATAATATAAAATCGGACAAATCAATTGTTGTACTTCCAGCTGATAAAGGTAATGCTACTGTTGTTATGGATCATGACATGTACATAATAAAATTTTAGATTTGCTTAATGATAAAACTTATAAATCATCAAAAAGAGATCATACTATGTATTTGAAAAAACAACTAAAACCATTATTAATAAATCGCCTATTGAAACAGAGATAAAAAATAAAATAATCCCTCGTGAAAGACTTCCAAAAATTCACAAACCAGATACCCTCCTTCATCCAATAGTAAGTGCAATATGATCTCCAACTTATATTTTAGCTAGATATTTATCTGATTTCATTAAACCTACAATCACATCTATTAAATCATATATTAAAAACTCTTTTCATTTTATTTTTGTTTTAAAATTTTTTTAAATTAATGCTAATGACATTTTGGTCAGTTTTATATTTTGAATAATGATTGTTCATAGGTTATTACATCATTTTCTCCATTTAAATGCCTATTCATCTTTTATGTTGTTTCCATGACTCGAGATTTGATTTCAGGCTGGGAATAACTTGGAAGGTATTTTAGGTTCCAAATGGGCTTGATTTTTTACCCAAGAATCTAGAATACAGAAAAATCATTTAGTCATTCAATTGCTGGTAATTAAAACAGGCAAAACTCACTATACATATTTCACACACAGCAAGCTAGAGTAAACAATGGATGCCAGAAGGCTTGTGCATAAAATTCCTATCTAGTGTCTACTCATCCAATATCCCCAGACTAGTTTCTGGCTTGTGGCCTTCATGGTCATGTGATGTCAATTGTTGATAAATAAATGGGCATATAGATATTCTTAGCTATGAAATAAAACAATAGAAAATCATTCAAACCATCAATTGATAGTTGTAAACTTGGTAAACAATGTGATTTTTACTGTTTCTTTTGGATAGCTGTTGATATAGTATTTGGTCCACAGTGGGCTATTTAAAGGCTAATTTATTTTTTAATGTATATAATCATCTTTTATTCATTATTCTAAACATTGAATTACTTTCAAAAATATAGTCATTCTTCTATTCTCAATTATGCCATCTAGTCTAAGATTTAATCATCAATGGATGCCAGGTAATAGTGCTTAATAAATCTTTATTCAGTCCTTTTCCATCCAAATATCACCAGACTAAAATTTCAAGCATATGCCTTTCATCAGTGAAGGCTTTTTGGATTTTTTGAGTAGTGTACTTGTATCCTTTTTGGAATCAGTGCACTTTTTCTCTAACAGACATTTTTAACTTTTTGTTTTAATCAAGCTATTATTCTGACAATCCTGTTAATTTTTTCAATTGAAGCTTATTTACCTGCATATAACATTAGATAAGGATTTATTAAGCACTACCACTGGGCATTTGTTGATTAATAAAGTTTACACTAGATGGCATAAAAGTATTAAGAATAGAAGAATTAGTCAATGACTAGCGATATGATTTCTTGTTGTTCATGTAATATTTTAATGATAATATACTGGTGTCATATCCATAAAATAAGAGCAGTAGATAGATATTCATGATGTGATTTTTTGAAAAATTATCATCATGAATATTTATTATCTGATATCAAAAATAATATACTTTCCTGCTAATTTATAGGATCTAATTAGGTATCACTCATTAAATAAATGTCTCTATGGCTTATTTACATCGTATAAAGACCTTTGTGATATAATAGCATTGCATTCATCCTTCTGCCATGTCAACAGTTTGGGTTCAAATTCAGGCTGAATAATTTTTTTTATTATCAAGCCTCGATTTTTTTTCTTCAGATAACCGATTCGTAGCAAATTTGGTTAACTGTCTAATATTGGACAGTAATTACTTGTTAGCTATTTTTAAATAGAGAGTAAAAACTAAAACGGGAAACCCTCAAACTTTGATGATCCGGAAATTGATAATTCTGATGAATGCTACTTTCTTTTTCATTATTTTTCTATAGGAGCTGCGGAAGAGACTCTTGCCCTGCAATGAGCTTAAACTATTTAAAAGCTTTACATATTTTGGATGTGGTAGTTAAAGCAAGTGAGTACAGAATATTTCAAAAACATGTATTAATTAATTAATCTGACTATATCAAAGCTCTTTAACTTATAATCAGTATTCGGAATAATTGCTTATTAGTATTAATTGTGATGGTTATTTTTCACAGATATTATTGCTCATTTTTTAAAAAAACAGATTTTCTTGAACAAGCTTATAAAATAAATATACATGAAAACTTCTTAATCGTTCAGTCAATTAATAAAACCATTATTTCCTAGATTTAATTAAATCTACAAGATTGCTGCTGCTACTTGAACAAGTGACTATTGTTCGCTAGAGAAGTATTTGCTTCCGCTCTTTAAAAGAGCTATCATTTCAGAAAATATAAAAAAGAAACAATATGAAAAAATTAGTACAAAGCATTGGGTAATAGAGCTGACTGTCAAATGATGTAATTAAGGTATAAATGGGTATAAAATTTCAATTTCTCAAGCTCTCCCACGATCATTTGGACGTATATATATATTGAAGTCTTACTTCTCTATTCACTGGATGTGTAATCAAAGAGTATACACGTATCTATGTATAATAATATAGTAATTGAATAAACTTACTTTAGTTGTGAATAGCTATGTAACTGTACCATCTTAACGTTTGCAAATTATAAAGTTAATAGAAAAAAGTGTCTATTTTTTCTGCTTTCTATAATAAAAAGCTTAGTTCACCAACTAATGAATGTAACATTTAAGGTAAATGTTAATATGATACTATCAATTATAAAATCGTAATTTATCATTCAAAGGTTGGAGATTATATCTCTCTTTTAAGAATCTTTGTATTGATAATCAATTTAGAAGTCAAATAATTATAAATATTAAACTCAACATTATCATATCTGAAATAAAAGTTAAATTATCTCTAGTTGCGAATATTTATTTAACTCAAATTGTATAGCTTTTAATTAATACAGAAAGCTTAGATAATTCATATTATTTTAGCGATGCTTACCATTGTGCTATATTTAATATTTATATATAAATATTTAATTTATTTTTATATACTTAATGAAGTTTTATGTATGAACCAAAAATCATTCAAATATTTATGACGTTTTTAAAAAGGAAACTTCTTATAAAATATTTTTTATTTGTTGCTTTGAAAAAAAAAAAACCAGGATTAATTGAACAAAATACAATATAATTTATTAGAATAATTTAATTGTAATTTTCCAAAAGTAATTTAGTAGTGAATATTCTTTAAATATATTAAACTTCACTTCTGTGTCAATCTGTCTGGTGTTGTGATTGCCGAATTGTATAAACAGTGACTAATGTTTTATCAATATTACTTTTAAGGTTAAAAATAATCAAATTAAAACAGATAACACACTATAAATAAAAATTATTTAATACATCAACACCGCTTTCATTTCTTATTGGAACCTTTTCAAGATGTTTCTTTTTACATAATCACATGACCAAGTGTTAAATAATTTTGTCTGTTTCAATTTTGTTTTAAATTGATTATTTTTAATTATATATATATAAAAGGCAATATCAGTGACAAATTTTAACATTGAAATTTGATAATTTAGTCTTTCTAAGATATATTAACAATATTCCATGACAAATAAATCTATAATTTTGTTTCATTATTTTTTCTAGATTGCAAGTATAATCAGGGGATAAGAACAACTTCTATTCCATGAGAATTTTTTTTGTTGTGTTCATAAAAACAAAAGGTAATTTTTTATTCACTTACAAAGCAATGTTTTTTTATTTCAAATAAATTTTCACTTTTTTTAAAATAATATTTTTAGTAATAAATGTAAACAGATTTTTTAAATATAATTAGTAGTGCTTTTTAAAGCATTAAAACCCACATAGTGATACAAAAGAAAATTTTCACCTTCATATAAGTAACAGCATAGTGGTAAATGTTTTTTTTAAAATTATTTTTTCGAATATTTCTTAATTATTTTTATCATTTTTATTAGTTTTAAAAATATTTTAAAAAATTATGTTAAAAAGACTACATATATAAAAAATTAATCATACATCCTAAGCCTCATTTAAGCAATGTTTAATGTACTAAAAAGTCATGGACAATCTGTGGTCTTTAGACTACATGTAGAACTTCATGATTTTTAGTTAGTATATATGCAATTTATGATTAAAAACAGCATAGTAACTTTTATTAAAAATTTGTAAGCTTTGTATTTATTTTTTGCCTTTGCTTCATTTTGATTAAGATGTACTGTAAAAGAGTGATTGTTCAAATTATCAATTAATAAAAATTAATTATTTAAATTTGAGAATATTTATTTTCTTTTTCCAAATATAAATGGTTTGTTGTGATAATTCTGAGAAATCAATAATAATATATGAACATATGTAGCATTAAAAGTCAGTATTGATGTCCCTTGATATAACATGTTCAACTATAATCATGGCCATGACATATAGATTTTGCCATTTTGGGTGTTATGATAGTATTGTGATCACTACAACTTTTCTTTACTGTGTGCAATTTTATTGTACTGCAGAAATCATTTTAAAATTATTAGGTAAAAAAATCTGAAGATATTAGTATCAGAGGAGCCTTTAGGAAATTACAATATATAATTTGCATATTAATAAAAATGATAATTTCTAATTAGTGTAATCTTTCATCTCAGACAAATTTTTTAATTGAAAAGAGAAATTTTAATTTTCAGCAATTTATTTATCTATTAAAGGATATTTATGCAATATTTTTTTATAAAATACTTTCTTTAAATCAAAAACCTATGTAACTACAATTAAATTTTATTTTAAATCATCTATAAAAAGACAAGTCATCAAAAGTTCATTATGGAAAGGCAGTTTTTACTGGGTAACAAGAATGATTTTTTGTCAATACCAATAAAGATATTTTTTTTAAAAAATTAATGTTTACTTTTAACATATACATTTTTTCCTTAATGATAACTAATCCTGAATTTCTTTTGAATTTAAAAAATATCCAATATTTTGTTCTATTAACTTTTTAAATAGATGAAATTATGTTCAATAATCGCAGGCACCATTATTATACTTACAAACTCCATTTAGTATGTTGTTTTTATATTGTACAAAGTCCAAATATTAACTTTAAGAATATCTATGTTTGAAAGCTTCCACTTATAATAAATAATGTAAAAATTATCAATATGTGATGTAGAAAAAAGATTTAATTGTAAAAATAAAATGGTTCAAATATGGAAGTTCTCATTAGGGTCTATTCAAATAGGAAAGGAGAAGTTGGATCCTGAACAGGTTAAAATTAAAAGTGCATATTGCTATAATTTTTTAAATTTTATTTTGTAATTAATAAAACTATTTTATATATTTTGTGTAAAAAAAAAGCTTTTAAAGAAATGAGAAATTCCAAGATAGATAGACAAATGATTACATCTTTGTTGAAGTGAAACCAGATGGATGTGATTAATACATTTTGAATCTCTCTTCACTTGATTAAACAAATTAACATTAAATGCTATCACATTACTAACAATTTTAGATGTTATATCTATAAAGAAGATATTAGAAATATTTATGAAGTTGATCAGAAGTTTAAGTACACACTTTACTACAATGCAGATAGGAGAAACTATGTAGGTAAGCTCTAATATTATTGAAAAAGTTACTAAACATTCTAAAAAATATTTCTTCAGTGATTTATTAAAAGAAGACTTCCTGGGGATTGCTGAATTATGTTTCTGTGTGGGGAGGGTGTTTGAAAGCATTAGCTTATCTTATAGAACAATAATGAATTGAAGAAAGTGCAGTTGATATAAAGAATAAGTTAGAAAAAAAAATCACGTGGCTTTAGTTCATTTTCACTAACTATTGACAATTCAATTTTTATGTGCATATTAATAAAATATACTTTATTATTATTATCGAAGAAGTGCTTTGTGTTCAAACAATAAAAAAATACTGTTTTAAGGAATAGTACCTATGAAGAAATAAAGCAATAGCAAAATTAAGTCTATTTCTTAAAAATTCAATATATCAACATACAAGCTCTTGCAATACTTGGTTTTAAGATATTTTTAGTTTTAAATTAAAATTAGAAATCAATTCTTTAAATTTAGCAGTTTCCAATTTTGCAACATTTCAATAGATAATCCATCAAAAAAGTTTATATTTCAACCCTAATAAAAGTTGATAATGTTATGTGCATTGTTATTGCAAGCATCAACAATATAAAACTGCAGGCACTTAACCATCTCCACTTTGAAGAAGTTTTAGGATTGAAATATCGCAAAATTGTTGACTGCTAAATTTAGAAAAACTGACTTCTAATGTTAGTTTAAACTAAAGCATATTTAAAACCTAATCATTAAAAAAACTCTGTCTGTTGATGCATTAACTTTTTAAGAGTCATATTTAATTTTGTTATTGCTTTCTTTATTTCTTCATTGATGGTGTTTTCTAAAACAGTATTGGTGATACTGTATTTCTCATTGATATTATTACTTAATTAAATGCTGTTAATTAAAAATTGTAAAAATGAAAATCAATTAATTCTGTTTTTAATTACAAATCTTTCTTGGGCTGGAAGTCAAGATATTGCATTTGCTATTTTTGCTCATTGTGAAAAATTTTGCAAAGCTTTTTTTTACACCTTTAAAATTCATATATATTTATTAATATAATTTCAAAAAAAAATAAAAGGTGTCAGGATAACCAAATAAGCAGTTCTTCAAAATTTCTTAAACTCCACAATAACGGATGTCTATTATACATTGACAATCTCAAACCTTGCAAGATTACTTTGAAAAAATATGATGATTTAAAAACTTGATTTTTTAGAAAGTTTATAATTATTTTTGTATGGTAATTGTGTAATAATTATTAGAAATCAAAATATCTATTATTACATATTTATTTTTTACAGAAACATTTTATTTTTAAATATAAAATAATGTATCTTCTGTGTAACATTGCCATAGAGATTAAAGTTGTGGAAAATACAACTGTCTAGAAATGATATTACTCAAGAGTCTGTTATAAAATTTAATGATGTCATAAAAATTACAAATTTTTTAAAAACTTTTAAAGCATAAATTGATAGATTTACTAGATACTAAAAATAATTCATTCAGATTTTTAAAACAAACATCAAACAAAAAAGATTTCATTCATTTTGCAAATTGAATCTGCTCTACCTAAAATTCGATGAGATGACAGCACTTGTTTTGATTAAAATATAATTTTTAAAATAATTCTGAAAATCAAATTTGATTTTTTAAAAATTTATTTAATTTCTAAACAAAAATATCTATCAGATGAGATCAAATTTATTAT
Organism: Epiperipatus broadwayi; assembly: GCA_028023455.1. NCBI lineage: Eukaryota > Metazoa > Onychophora > Udeonychophora > Euonychophora > Peripatidae > Epiperipatus > Epiperipatus broadwayi. Next base: position 402,007 of record JAQFVV010000443.1, read on the forward strand.
ATTCTGATAAAAAATAATGGTTTAATATTAAAATGAAAGTTAAAAGCTGAAATATAGTGACAACAAAGAAATATGTCAGAATTTTAGTGAAGTGCAAAAGACTTAAACCATGATTCTAAGTTTTCAAATGAAACTTCAAATTTGAGGAAATTAACTCAGGAATAATTAATTAGTTTAATTACATTTGTTATGCTAGATGAGTTAAATGATTTGGTAAAAGCAACTGAGTTGCAGATTTAATGATTATGTTAAACAATTTGCCCAAAAGGAAATACAAATAAAAATAATCAAACTATAGCTTAATAAACTTCTGAGGTTAAAATTTCAAAGTGAATTTATTTTAGCTAAAGAAAGCTATACAAAAATGTCGTATTTTTTTAGGACATATAATGATATGTTTGTAATCATAAAATTATAAGCTTTAACTCAGACTAAAATGTAAGAATAGATATATGAAGACCATATAGAGAAAAGCTTTCTTAAAATACATTTTTAAACATTATGTGCTTAGCTAGCTTTTGGATAAGCACATACTGTTTAAAAACATATTTTTATGAAAACTTTTCTCTATACAGTCTTTGTGTATCTATTATTAAATGATTTGTTTGGTGGCACTTATAAATGTTATCAAGTTTTTTCTTGATTGAAAGTCATAAAATTAAAAACAAGATCAAGATTATCCAATAAATGGCTCAAAAATAATTTATGAATTGCAACACCTCATACATCAGTGAATGTGAAGGTCTTATAAAAAATGTCCATTGAGTATAATTTATGTAATTTTCTTAAATTTTTTAATTTATAAAAGTTATATGAATTTTCTTTAAAAGTTACATTGTTTTGATATACTTTATCCTAAATACAATGTCTGTAAAAATTCTTTTAATTAACTTCTGATGACAAATATTTTTCATGGCTGCTGCATAAAAAAAGATTGCTCATGTAATTAAGAAAGATAGATTAAAGAAAAAATAGACTTAACAAAACTAGATAAAATTGATTAATGTTATTTAATAAATATGATAAATGCAATAAAGTTTTTATCTATATAATTTTCTTTAAAAAAATATTTAATTTATTACTCACGATGATTTCCTTTTATAACTTAAAAATATTCTTTTTAATTTTGTAATTGATATAATAATAAATAAACAAATGGTTAATTTATTGAAAGGTTATATGATTTTTGAGCACCAAAATATATAGATTAAGCTTCATTTCAATTAATTGCTAAATATATGATGGGAATTTCAGTCTAGTTTCTGTTACAAACATCTTTAATATTACTGGATCTAACTAAATTGTCAGTGCTAGGGTAGGCATAATAAATAATTGCACACATACACTATGCAGACAATGATTAACTTATGTAAGCAATTTAATTTTGATTTTTTTTTTCTTAAGTCAAATATATATGTTGAATTTTTTTTTTAAAGTGAATATTTACTATTAACCATAATTCAGAGCATAAAACAGTTTCAATATACAAAAATAATCAATACTTATATCATCACAAGAAATGTTATGCCATATCTTAATTTTTTTTTGTAATTAATACATTACATAAATCTAAATTTATGTAAGTTGGATTTACATAATCAAAGGACTATATTAATATTGTACAGTATTATAAAAATTCATTAAAATAAAATGTTTTGATATAATAATTTGAACTACTTATATTACTATTTTTTTATTTTCAGAAGATAAAGTATATATATATATTATAGACATGTACCTATATTGCTGTATTAAAAATAAAGGTACTTTTGTATTAGTTCTGCTATGACATATTACTCCAATGACATATTACTCTAAGTTTGTAATGTTTGAGATAACATCTTCAAGTAATGTGTATGATAAAATTTATCTACATATACTGTGGAGGTATTATTTAAAACATATTGCAAAGTTAGAATGATACATCATCAAATATAATATGTCATAGCATGTGCAATATGAAAAAATAATGAAGTCATATTAATTATGAAAAAAGGCAAAAAAATTAAAAAGTTAAATAAACAGATACTTATAAGTTGTGCATTTATTGGAGAATACTATATGTTACTGTAAATATCCTTTCCTCCTCTTGCATATTGTGGTGCGTGAGTGTTCAATCCATAAAAAAAATGGCAAACTGTAATTTTAAAGTAGTAAAGTGTAACTTTAAGGTAATATTTTAAAAATTATTTCATAACCAAAATAAATATTTCTGGCTGTAAAAAACAAACTAGCATATATTTAAGATTTTAAAACATTTAGCAAAAATAAATAAAACAAATCCAACAATGTTTAACTAGAAATGTATTTTTAAATAATAATAAAAAATTACTTACAATTGATGAGAATCACTGCAGTAGACTGAACTGTATAGTGCATTCTAGAATGGTAAAAAATGTCTGAAAAAAATCTCTGTGAAAGGATCATAGTGTTAGCACAGACAATGTGATAGCACAAAATCTTACAGGTAGCACATTTTTCAAACTTGCAGCTTGCCACCTACATATTGTAATCATTGTATGGATTAGTGATGTCAGTATTTTAATTGCCATGACATCATAAACTTAAACTTTGAATAAATATTACCAGAGAAAAACATCATTGGAGTAATACACCATAACAGGACTAATACCAAAGTATGCAAATTAATAAATTATTGACATATTCCATTAATTTAGAATGATTTAATTCATGGGGAAAGTATTTAATTCCCCCACATATGTTTTAATAATAATGGACATTCAATTTAAATATTTTGTGTATCACACAATTGTATGATAATTTTCATATATTTTAAACATAATTTGAATATTTGAAATGCAATATAATTTATAAGTGTTTATAAAAGTGGGAAGAATAATAAAAAATCAAATAAATAGTTTCTTTTGTTTTCTCTTCAATAATTTTGTTTATTTACCAATATTGATTTTAGTTTTGAAAAAATGTTCTAAAAAAAAAATAAGTTTTCTCTTTAGTAGATTGTTTAGCAATTTTTAATTTTAACATTTAAGAGAGATAAAGCAGATAAAATTTTATGTTTAGTAATACTTTTTATTAAGAGAAAGGAAACAAAATATGATTTTAACATTTTGTTAAAATTTTACTTTAATTAATCAGAGTTGTTGTTCTTTCTTTATTTATTCTTTATCTCTCTCCAAAAGGAAAGCCAGTGTAATTAATATGATTGTCTTGATTTCTTTTGTCAAGAAAAATAATTAATTAAAAAGGGATGCCAAAAAATTATGATTTTAATTTGTTTTAGACTTGAAGGAGGAAAATAGCTGAATTGTTTTGTCAAAATTTTTCTAATTGGTTATTATTAAGTTTTGTCATATAGGAGACAAAATTGTGATTGGTTAAGACAGGTTTGTTCCAAAAATATGGTTATGGGTCAATTAAATGACCTCAAGGTCTTGTAAGAAGCAAGAATTTCTAATTCAACATGAAGAGGACAGCCAGTTCTATGCCAGTTGCTGAAGAAGGCAGTAGTAGGGAAAAGTTCTAATCAACCTGTTAAAAAAAGATAGCAGGTGAATTTACACTATGGGTTTAGCTATAAATATGTTTTCTAAGATGAATAAAACTATATGCTAAGTTTTGCTAAAGGCTAAACATCATTTTCCTCCATATAACCTGCTTCACTGAAAATAAAAAGTATAAAGATATTCCTGAAGTAATCTGCAATCTTGTCTTTAGCCAAGAGCATGAGTATCTCTATGTATTAGTCTGACCTGGACAATTTATTAGAAAGAAAATGAATAAATTCTTGCTGTTTATTAGCCTGAAATCTTCTATTGTCAAGTATAAAGAACTGTCTACTTTAATTTAAGCTTAAAGTGAGAAGCCTTCATAAAAAAACCCCACATGGAAACACTGAAAATTATAAATGCAAAGGACTCCCAAAAAGTTAAAACCATGGTAGAAAGTATTTTTTTCTTATGTGCACATTATATCCTGATATAGAGATTAAAAATTTTATAGGACAATAATTGATAAGAATGAATAACTTTATTAGGGTAACATTTTCTTGTGAAACATTTTTTTATTCATATAAATTTTTTCTTTCAAAATTATAGTTTTTTTAAGTAACTTAATTTTTATTAAATTTGACATGTTTTGTAATATTTATTTATTTTCTCCCCAAAATTATACAAAGGTTAAGCTAATTTAAATCCTTATATATGATTAAAAAGACATTTTTCAATTTTACTTATTGGAAAGAAAATGTAACTATACTTTTGATAAGAGTGAATAAATTTAAATTATCATATTATGTCATTTTTAGTTTTTTAATTATTAATTAGTTTATTAAATAATTGTTTAAAATATATTTTAGTACTGTATTTATTCATCCAGCTATCTGTTAAATGAATTGACAGTGTGTGTGCCTTAATTTCAATATAACTTAGAGTTTGAGGGATTGATTTTCAAATTATCCCAGTAAAGTTATTTTAAAATAAATTAGAATAAGCTGATATATTTATTTATCTCTTGCTGATAGTAACAATTCATAGAGTTCTTGCTTCCTAAGCTATATTAGAGCACAATGGTTAGTTTCATGAATGTAGAGGTTTATGTTTGAACATCCAAATGATATTTCTGGATGGTGCAAAGGTACCACCTTTAAAGTCTATTCACTGCATTTTGTTTTTCATTAGAAATTAAATTTATAATTGGTCAATACATTAGTAGTGTGGCCACAATATTGATTATGATCAGTATGTTTTTGTATCCCAGAATAATGTTTTTATTATTATGAGTGATGGATTAGCACTTAAGTATGTATATCCAAGTAATTGTGTTATATTATGTCCTGAGTGGCAGTGGCTAGATAAGTAGCCTGTTTTATAGCATACCTCCTTTAAATTCAGTCACAATATTGACTGTTGATTTCCTGATTATTGATTGATTGCTGATTGTTGATATGTTAATGATTATTTTTCTTTTATAATACTGGGTAATCTGTAGTTTATAATTTAGGATTAATATAGCTACTTACATATTTCATTTTCATGCCAATCTAATACTCTTTTTTATATATTTATTCATTATATTTGATGATTTAGCCTCTCATGCCATTTAATGAGGATGATGATGTGATTTGCCATCTCCCTATCTCACTCCTACTACATATCATTACACTATAAATACATCTTTTAATAACTGGAAAAAATATATTTATATAAATCTCTTAATTTGATTTTAAAAAAAATGTTATGAAAATCTTTTTTTTTTAATTTTAAAATTTATATATTACCCATTCAATATAAAATCACATTAAGTAATGCTTTAATAATAAAGGGGGGAAAACCCAATTATTTGGTACTTGTATCAATTAAATTTCTTAATTTATTATTTCAAATGTGTGTGATATTAATTTATTTACTGCATTCGTTTTTATTTATAAATATAAATATAGTACATGAACATGGATGGGTTGCTCACCAACATGCATTAACTAGCAAAGTGAGTTTATGGGCTTTTTATCTCTGAGTTTAAGATCAAGAAACACCCATTGCCTGATAGGGCAGAATGAATGTGCATGTCAATGAAAAATGTTTTCTAATAGATATGTACAATCATTACAGACAAAAATAAATCATGGCCCTTATTCCCAAAAGGATGTAAAGTCACCAGCTAAGGCAGTGGTTGGTGGTCAAAGGCCGAGGATGCTAAGAATTCCCTGATTGTGGATCCAGGTTTCCATTTGATGATGACTTTTTTATTTAGGTAAGTACAACTGTAGATCACTTTCACGCGAAGGAAGATTGCAATAATTAGAAGAAAAACTGTCTTATATTAAATGGGACATTATTCAACATTGTGAAGTTAGAAGAAAAGGTGAAGAGATAATTGATTTAAAAAGTGGGCATGTACTCTATTACAAAGGCACAAATATTGGAAGTACAAGAGGAGTAGGATTCATTATAAATAAAAAGTGGAAGAACAACATTGTGGAGATTGATGGTGTATTGAACAGAGTGGCAAAATTAGTTATTCAACTTAATAGCAGATATCAAATGCAGACAATTTAGGTTTATGCCCCAATAAGTTCTCATAGTGATGAAATAGTAGAAGATTTTTATATGGATGTACAATAAGCTTTTAATTAGACTAAACAACATATTAAAATTGTTATGGGTGACTTTAATACTAGAATTTGTAAACAAATAGGTAAATTTGGTTATGGTAATAGAAATGAGAGAGGACATAGATTTGTGGAGGGTGCAGAACAAGAAAAACTTTTCATACTATGAATTTTTTTTTTGAGAAAAATGTTAAAAGGAAATGGACATGGAAACATCTAAATGGAGATACAGCAGAACTGAATTACATTTTGACGAACAGAAAATACATATACATATTTGTAGATTGTAATGCTCTTAATAAATTCAACATGGGAAGTGATCATCGATTATTAAGACATAAAATATGTGTCAATGAGAAACTAGAGAGAAAAAAATTATTAAATAAAACAATATTTACAGTTGATAGTCCTAATCTTCAGAAACATTCTAATGAATTTAAATTAAAACTTGGAATTCAGTTTCAAATATTAGTAGATTTTGAACATAATTTCAGATTTGAATGAAATTAATAAGAAAATAACTGATATACTTTTAAAAACTGCAACAAAGATATTTGGTAGAACAAAGCAGCAATTGATCAATAAAATTTCTACTGATACTAGAGAATTACTGAAGAAAAGAAGGAATATAAAGATATATAAAAATAATGCATTAAAAAGGATTGAATATCTCAAATTTTGTAAAATGGTATGAAAAAGAATTGATAATGATATAAGAAAGTATGACTGTGAACTAGAAAGAAAGGCTGTAGAAGAAAATAAAAGTCTCGAGAGTATAAAACAACATTTTGGTATTGATAAAAAACATATCTGCAATAAGAAAAAAAAGATGGAACTATTACTAAAAAGAGAGATGATTGTAAAAGAGTTCTATCAAGAATTATATAGCAATAAAGAATAAATACCTCCTACATCTATTCTGAATTGTCCAGAATTTTCAATGAAGAAGTGAGACATGCAATTAAATTTACGAAGAAAATAAAAGCTCCAGGTAATGATGGAATTATAATTAATATATTAAAAGAAGCAAATAAAAAAATATATATATTTTTTGGCAAAGTTATATACCAAATGTCTAAGTGATAAATATGTAAATGATTGGAATAATGCAGTATTAATATTAATATTTAAAAAAGGTGATAAAAAAGATATTAGAAATTACAAATCTATCAGCCTTTTACCAGTTTTATACAAAATTATTACCAAAAGAATTAAAACTAATCTACAGAGAACATTGAATTTTAACCAACCTGGAGAACAAGCTGTTTTTAAAAGTGATTTTATTACAATATATTATATCCAAGTATTGAGAGAAGTTATAGAAAGGACCAATGAATATGAGTTCCCATTATGCTTTGGATTTATAGATTATGAAAAAGCATTTGATTCTATAAGGATTTTTTTAGTGATTAAAGCATTGGATCATCAAGGTATAGACCCAGAATATTGTCATATTCTGAAGAATATTTATAAAAATGCAATAGCAACAATTACATTGCATAATAATACTAGGAAGGTTAACATTGAGAAGGGTATAAGACAGGTTGACTCCATATCTCCAAAACTTTTTACAGCAGTGCTGCAAGAAAGTATTTTATGAATTAAAATGGGAAACCAAAGGAGTAAAAGTAACTGGAAATTATTTAAGTCATTTGGATTTTGAAGATGATGTAGTTGTTTTTGCAAACAATGCTTTAGAGCTTCAGGAAATGCTGCAGGAGTTATCAGATGACTGTAAGAAAGTAGAACTAAAGATAAATGTTAAAAAAGCTAAAATAATGTTCAATGGATTTTCTCAAAGATGAAAATATAAATTGATTATAAAGAATTAGAAGAAATTAACAACCACAAATACCATGGGCAGATTATTACTACAGATAAAAACATAATGGATGAAATTAATCATAGAATTAAACTTGGTAGTGCTTTTGGTAGAAATAACGATACTAAAAGGAAACATGTCTATGTGTTTGAAAAGAAAAGTTTTTAATAAATGTGTTTTACCAGTTTTTACTTATGGATCTGAGACTTCAACACTTAATAGTAGACCAATACAAAGACTTCAGACTACTCAAAGAAGTATGAAGAGATGCATGTTGGGAGTAATAAGAAGAGATTGAAATCACAATATATGGGTAAGAGAACAAACAGATATTACTGACATTGTTTGAAGAAATTAAAAGACTGAAGTGGATTTGGGCTGGACATGTTGCTAGAAGAGATGGTAGTAGATGGACAATTGAAATCTTAAACTGGATTTTAAGAGATTGTAAAGACCCAGAAAGAGACAACATGTGAGATGGATGGATGAAATAAGAAAGTTTACAGGGGTGATAAAGAGAAAAGAGGCTAGAGATTGGAGAAGATGGATTGAACTTGGAGAGAACTTCATCCTGCAATGGATTGGTAATGGTTGACGCTGATGATATATATATATATTAGTAAGTGTGTGTTTTTTAATTATGCTATACTGATATTTATGATACCGATAAAGAAATGTTAATAGTTTGTTCCTTATGTTTTATGCAGTGATAGAGGCTCGAAACTCTTGAGCATAGGTTTCTCAGCTCGATTCTAGTTCTGGAACTTACAGGGACTGAATTTCGTACGAAGTGTGAGAATTAAATTTAGCCTTTTGATTTTTTTCGCTTCCCGCCGATGCTTTGACACATGAAAAAAAATGATTTTGACAATTGTTAAAATTAAATTTAGAAGTCACGAATCCAGGACTATTTAAAATTTATGCAGTTATTATAATCTTACTCATTAGCAAATTAATGATGACATAAGCATGCATATATAATTTAACTAAAAGAAATATAATTATACGACTTGCAAATGCTTGTTCCAGTTTTAACTTTAAAAAAATCTTACGATAAAAAATAAAAAAATGTATCAGTAAAAAAAATTGTGAAAAGTGATGGAAGTGAAATTTAAATAATTTGTGGCTATTAAATGATATATATAAGTAAGAACTTGCAAAAAAGCTAAAAAAAACCCTGTCTAAAAAACTTCTGGACATGGTCAACCAATCAATAGAAAAAATTACTAAACATCTGGCTGGAGTCTATCTATCATTGCAGGGAAAAGTAGCCCTGTTAAACATGAAGGTCATGTCCAAGATATTATACTTCCTACCAATTATGTCAACCCCCAAGTCATTCATAAAAAAAAAAAATAAACTCAGTGCAAGGTTATTTTGGAAGTAGCAATAAGCATAAACAGAATGCAACAGCATCTGAAATTCAACAGCTGTCCCTGCATTCTATCCCAGCAGTTCTCATACAAAAAACTCATACACTCCTTCACAATCTGGTAATTAAATACGGATATCATTGGATAATAGACCCAATTCAACCCATATACAGACCACTCCCAGAAAGAAGAACTGGTTAAACCCAATAATCCAAAGCCTGCAACAGCATGCCAATATAACAACATATTTTATCACAAACAAAATTAAAATGTGGGATGCACAACAATTAATCCACTCTGAATCAAATATACAAAACCCAAAATTAGGGATTACTAACTGCAAAATTACAACACTATTTAAATTCTGGGTCCTCAAACCCAAATATTTGGACTTTCTCATGAAGATAAACCTCAATGCCATGCCAGCATTCTGGTTTCTCAATGTCAAATGACAAATCAGTAAAGTGGACTCAGCATGCTCCAACTGTCAAAGGGAGGATGAAACCTATTCGCATGTTATAAACACATGTAATGGTCTTGGAAAGATTAGAATCACTATCTACCAAAATGTAAAAGTGGATTATTACCTAATAACATCATTGCAAGAATGAATCAAAAGAAGATAATTTCCTTGAATAAGACTCTCAATATTCCTCACATACTTAATTTGGTATAGCACAGGGGTCCACAATCTTTTTGCACTTAAGAGCACATTCTATAATACCGGCCAGGTGGTGGGCACCATTTATTTTTTTCAACCAGATGGTGGGCATCATTTATTTTTTCAATGTAAATTTATAGTTGGATATTGTTAATAATACACATAATGTACAAAAAAATATTTATTTCAAAAATAAAATTTCAACATATAATTAACATTTATATTTTTACACTGTAAAAGTATAGTATGCCCTACAATTTGATTACAATATAATACAATAATTTATAAGAAATTTTAAAAATTAAATTTATTTGTATCAGATAAATAATTTTTTATCATGTTTGGATAGCAGCGGGCACATGTAAAATGGTCCACGGGTGCCATGGTGCCCGAGGGCATAGGGTTGGGGACCCCTGGTATAGCAGGTGCAAAAACATGTACACTCAGCTCCATCCATCCAAAGACCTATGCTTTATCCAATCACTTCAAAAAATTAATAAAAGAGACAAAATTCTATCATCCAAGTTCATCTACAATAAGACCTGGAAGCTATTTCAAATCCCCAAGAACTACAAGTAACACAAGATCTACAACAACAATCAACACACTTTATCCATGTGGACTAAATCAATTTTTTTCTATATTTAAAAAAAGGGAAAATAATAATCACCTGGAACACATAATTATTATAACAATGTAGATAAAATATAACCTAATTTAGCCTTTAATAAATTTATTTAGAAATAAGTTATTTCAGCAATAAAAAGAAAAGATGACATTGTTATTAATAAGTGAGATGACATTAAGAAGAGGATGGGAAAGTTTTACAAAAAATTATAAAGTAATAAAGAATGAGAAGACAATATAGCTTATTTAAATGAAAATATGCAATTAAATCCATGAAGGATGGAAAAGCTCTAAGAAATGGTACAGTTATTATGGCATCTTATAGAAACACTGGGAAAAATATAAAAATTGTTGGCATAATTATATATTAAATGTCGTATGTGATAAAAATATATCAGATGATTGGAAGAAAGTAGAAAAGACATTTGCATTTTAAAAAAGATGATAAAGAAGATACCAAAATACCATCTTATTAATCTTCCATCAGTTTATATACAATTTTTTTTATTGAAATCATTACAACCCATTTTTCAGAAAAGTTTTGATTTAAATCAAACAAGAGATCAAGTAAACATAAAAGTGATTATAGCATAGTAGTTCATATTCAAATAGTAGAAGAAATTATAAAAAGAACAAATTAATATGAATTTCATTGTGTTTAAAGCTTTGAATCATAGACTCATAATGTTAAATTCTAAAGAATATTTATCATAATACTAACAGCAGTGATCAGATTATATGATGACACTAAGAAGACTAACAATAATAAGTTTAAATTCCATATCCTTAAAATGTTTTGTAGACATTTTAGGGGGAATAGGGGAAATATTTTATGAATTAAAGAGAAAAACTAGAGAATAAAAATAAATAAATATTTAAGTCATTTAGATTTTGCAGATTCTGTGGTTTTTTTTTTTTTTTTTTTGCAAATGATGTTTCAGAACACCAAAACATATTACAAGAGTTATTCAATAGGTAAAAACAAGAAAATCGAATTAAATTCTAAAAAGGCTAAAGTAATGTTTAACGATCTTTCAAAAAAATAAAGTCTGATAGTATTGAATTAGAAGAAGTTAGCAACTGAAAGTAACTTGGTTAGGTTATTAATACAGTTAAGACATATGGATGAAATTAATAACATAGTTAAACTTTTTGTGGTGCTTTTCATAGAAATAGCTTAATATTGAAACTAATATATATATATGTTTAAAAAAGGACGGTTTAATAAATGTTTTTTTTAATCAATGCTTACATATCGAGTTAAGATTTAAACACCCAATAGAAATGCAGTCCATATAGTTTAGATTATGCAGTAAACTATGGAGAAGAATATATTATGACTAACAAGGAGACATTGAATGTGAAATATATGGATGAGAAAACAAGCAGTATTACTGACGTCAGCAGAAAAATAAGAGGTTGAAATGAGACTGGGCTGGATATGTTAGTAGAGTTATGGTGGAAGTCTTAAACTGGAACTTAAGGGTTGTAAAAAAAAAAACTAAAAAGAAAGATTACATATGAAATAAATGGATAAGATAAAGATGTTTGCTAGAGTGATATAGAGAAATTATGAATTGGTAAAATAGATTATACTTGGAGAGACATTTATTCTAGTCAGCAATAGTTTAAATGCTATTGATAAATAAAAAATTTAATCCAAGGCACAATAATTATTTAAGCATTAAACTGTTCTATTGTTTAACAATTTTTTCATTGTATTATTATGGTTAACTGAATAGTTTTAATTCACTTTATAAATGTAAAGTAACATCCATAGATCATTGTAGATGCAATCAAACACAAATTATGAACCACCTTATTAATAATAATGAAATCTTCAACTACAGTAATAGCATTGAAAGACTTTTTAAACAAAGCCATTAGTAGTTCTATCTCCTAATTGGAATGTGATAACATTATGGAGACTTATTGAATTAAAAGAAATTAAGAATTCAATGATAAAATATAAGGTGTATGTAAGAAATTGAAAATATTTATAAAAAATTAGAATTGTTATTAGAGCTTGTCAATGATAAAAAATAAAATTATTTTAATGGATGATTTTAATATTGCTGTGGGGTGTGTATAAAAACTTAAAATGTGTGGTTAGATTTGGTTTAGGTCATATGAATTCATGAGATGAAAAATTGATTGAATTTTGTATGCAGCATGAGATAGTAATATCTAAAACAATTTTATGATATGTCTAAAAAAAGAGATTACTCATGGGAATATTTAATTCATTATATTGTAATTAAACAAAGATATAGGAATCAGATACAGTCTAGTCATGTTTATCCTGGTGTTAATATGGATAATAATCATGTGCTTATTTTGGCAAAATGCATATATCTGCTCAAAATAAATGACAAAATCATAATATAGCTAAAAAATTTAATGATGAAACCACTATAATAATAGATATTACTATTATCAATGGAAGACTATAAAGGTATATATAAAGACAGTGGTTTTATCATCATTCGGACAACCATCACAACATCTGATTGGCTGTCAGATAATCATTATAATGAGCACAAAGAGATTTCTAGTCTCTTAATTTATTAAAAGAACATTTAGTAATGTTATTAAGAATAAGGAAGGGAAGGTACTTTTTGAAAATAAGAATATGTGTGATCTTGGAAAGAGTATATTGAAGATTTGTATAAAGAAAAATAAATATTAAATATAAATATGAGAGATTATATAGAGAATGACATATGGTTGATAAGGATGAGAAAGAACCTCTAATAACAAAGAAAGAATTTGATATTTAAGGCATCTGGTATAGATGATATTCCAATTGAACATTAAAAAAATTGTAGTGATATCATTAAAAATAAAGAAGTGATATCAGGATGTTAAGAAAAAGACATACCATCTGCTTTTATGATTACAAAAACTATTGTCTTTCCAAGAAAAAAAAAGGTAATGCAAATGATTGCATAAACTATAGAACAATAGCTCTATTATACCACATCTCAAACATTTTACTCACAATAATTAAAAAGAGAATTCAAAAGAAAATAGATGGGGATTTGGGTTAAAATCAATACAATTTTAGACCTAGGAAAGAAATGAGAAAAGCATTATTAGGAATGATTTTGCAAAAAAAGATTGAAAATAAATAGGAAGTTTTATGCGTTTTTTATTGTCTTAGAGAAGGCTTTTGACAAAGTGATTGGAAGTTGTTGTTTAATTAAAGTAATGAAGAATATAGACTTTGATTGGAAATATAGATGATTAATTTTAAATTTATATAAATGTCAAAATATGAAAATAGTTTTAAAACTAATTCTAATATAAGAAGAGGTGTGAGGCAAAATTGTCCATTATCGTCCTACTTATTCAATATATTTATTAATATCATAAAAATGATCATAAAAAATAAAACTAAAGGAATTAAATTTAATGGTCAATATATTCATTGTAATCATTATGCAGATGTATCATCATTATTTACAGACTCAGAAAAAGGAATTAATAAAATGCTTAAAATATTGAATATACTATAGAGAATCTTTTAAATTAAAAATAAATGTTAATGAGGTTGGGGTGATGGTAGCAGAGAAAAAGAAAATAAAAAGACTGATGTGCCGATAAATAATATATATTTAGAACAAGTTAAGGAATTTTATTATCTGAGAAGTATGATTTGTGATTACAATAGTTAGTTGTTCTGTTGAAATTAAAAGAAAAATATTAGTGAAACATGCTTTTCAAAAAGATCAAATTTTCCTAAATAAAATTGATATAAAAAATAAAATGAAATTTTATTAAAACCTTCATTTGGAGTATAGCTATGCTGGTTGTGAGGTTTGGTCCTTGTGAAAACAAAAAAAAATATTGAAGGGAATAGAAGATTTATTAGTATGACTTGGATGGAAAAGAAGACTAATAATCAAATATTAATAAAACATGGAATAAAAAAATGGGCAAAATTAAGTTTTAAAGTCATATTTTAAAACTTAAATATTTAAAAAATATTTTAGTCATCATAAAATATTTTGGAAAGCAAAATTTTATTAAGAAGTGCAAAATCAAGATTATCCTATCTTTAAAAGATACAAAACGAATTACTGAAAATAGAACGATATGGCTGCAATGTCAAGGCATTGCCGTTAAAAAATGATGATGACGATAACAACTACTTTACAAGATTTTGTTAATAGTTAAGTTGCCTATAAAAAAAAAGGGGTAAAACTGCAGTTTACAGGTCACAATAAAATTCGAAATTTGTTTCACATTTTTCTCACCAGAGTGTTTCTTGTCGAATATTTAAATAAGAAAATAATTAAAATAATAATTAAAAAAATAATTAAAATATATCCTACCAACATTCGTAATTACTGTCCAAATTTTTCTCACCACAGTGTTTCTTGTCGAATTAGTGTGGAATTGTTACATTGTCTTGGCGCACATTTTACAAGTTTTCCAAAGTTGTAAAACGTGTTTTTCAGTGTTTTTTAACTTCCAGCATAATTCATAAAATGAATCCTTTTAAATGGTAATGTAGTTGTAGTACCAGAAAATGAACTGTTACATGCTGCAGATATTCGCATAGAAAATTGGACATCGTTTCTGTTGGCGAATGAGCTTCGAACTCCGGAGTTAGCAATGAAGTCATTAGAAGTAGGTGCCTGCTTAAAAATAGTACTCTATGCCAGCATTGTGGCATGCAGTGTTCTCTCATCAAACAGCAAGAATGTGGAGATGGTCACAAATGGCAATGCAGATTATGTCGCCATCGTTATCTATCAGAAAGGGTTCTTTTTTTAGAAGCCATTTATCCTTCAAGACAATTATGCTTGTAGTATTTTATTGGGCACATAATTTGCCACAGTGTTTTCTTGTTCACGAGCTAAGTGTAAGTTGGCACACTATAGTAGACTGGGTAAATTTTTGCAGTGAAGAGTGCGCAACATATTTTCACAGACATTCAACGCAGATCGGTGGATTTGATGATAATGGAGCACCTAAAATCGTAGAAGTTGATGAAATGAAATATTTTCATCGAAAATATCACAGAGGAGCAATTCGAGAAGGTCATTGGGTCTTTGGTGGAATAGAGAGAAATTCAGGAAAGTGTTTCTTGGTAGAGGTCCTTAACCGATCAGCTGCAACTCTCGAAGCAAAAATACAAGAATATATTTTACCAGGGACCCACATCATTACGGACGGATGGGGTGCATACAACAACTTAAGCACAATCCGTAATAGTATATATATGCACTCTGTCATCATACACCAGGAGAACTTTGTAGATCCTCACGACTCTGATATCTACACACAAAATGTGGAAAATATGTGGATGAGAGCTAAATGCAAGCTGAAACATTAGTGCGGGACCAACAGTACTTTATTCGAATCATATCTGCAGGAATTTGCTTTTAGGACTCTCTACACAGCTGACTGATGCAGTCTTTGCTAATTTTATCACTTTTGTAAGCGAAAACTACAATGGACAGTAATTACGAATGTTGGTAGGATATATTGTTATTTTTTTAATTATTATTTTAATTATTTTCTTATTTAAATATTCGACAAGAAACACTGTGGTGAGAAAAATGTGAATCAAATTTCGAATTTTATTGTGACCTGTAAACTGCAGTTTTACCAAAAAAGGTATATAAATAATGTATAAAATTACCAAATTTTCTGCTACTATTTTTAATTAATTTTGAAATGTGCTTTTTCTTCGATGGTGATTTTTAAAATGGATTGGTGTTTAGAATGTTTGTTAAAATAAATAATTGTTCATCTTTATATAAGTAAACATTTTGAAGATTAAAATTCTTTGATACTTCATAAAATGAATGAGAAATACGCTTTATTAAATAAGATCGCTAAATTAAAGAATGCTAACATCAACTTCAAATGAATCATATTACTGGTATTTAAATAGAAATAACGAATCTTTATTTAATATAGCAATTGATAAATATTATATAATTTCTAGATGGCATTTTGAAGATTTGTTATGATTTCAAATTATTGTTTTTATGTATATTAACTTGCGATCAGCTATTATGTTTTAATAATACTAAGCAATAAATGTTATTTCATTTTTTATTTCTTGCAAAAACATAAAAAAAGGTTTTATTTTTATTTTCGTTGATTTAAATTATTTAAAAATATTTATTGATATTGAAAATTTATTACTTTTAAATTATTTATGTTATTTTTAAAAGATAGTGAATTTATTTTCTTTTTAAAAAATGTCAGTAAAGAAGACGTAAAACTATTTTAAAAAAAGACATGATATTTAACCTTTCAATTATTCTCCGAAAAATAACAAACTCATATCTCCAAGAGAGAAGCTATCTATCTTCGTCAACTGAACCAATTCAGCAATAACAAACCTATCGGCAATTTGTTTTCCAACAGTGAAAGAGGAAAATTTTAAATATATAAAGAAAGATTGGGTAACTAACGCCAAAAAGTTCGGAAGTGATTTAAAAATTGATGTTTAAACGTAGAAAAAAAAAAAGAGCGTCATAAATCAAAATAAACATTTCTTGAATAAAACATAATTTAGTTTTGATAGTTATAACGTGTGAAAAGCTTTCTTAATATAAGTGTGTGTGCAGTTGTATATAAATAATGTAAAACAATGAAAAATAATAGGCCAGCTGCTTGGAAGGCCAACCCGGGCCAGCTGCTTGGAAGGCAGCTATGCTAACCACTAGGCCACCAACGCTGGACTAATTTGACTTTTTTTCTGCGTACATTTATAGAAGTAAATAGACATATCTCTCTATGCATTGTTATATGAAATAAAACATTTTATTTAATGGATAAAAAAATAGTGGTTGTGGTTTAAGCATTGTTCATTGTCAGAGTTGTAGCATACTATCGAATATAATTCCTTGCCAACGATATCACAATATATTTCCTTCTGTCACTAAGTGACTTTATTTTACTCATAATGCACTGTTTTAATTTTTTTTAAATCTCATATGTTATGAATAATTATGTAATTAATAGTTTAAGAAATAAAATTATTTCTTGCAAAATAATACTATCTATTACAAACTTTAATAATCAATAAATGCTAGAAGATTGTGTGCATCATAATTCCTATCCGGTGCTTTCCAAACCAATATCCCCAGATTAGTTTATAGCTTATGACTTACTTACATCAGTGAGGAGTTTTGGATGAGAGCAGTTCATATGGATTTTTGAATCTAATGCACCCCCTGCCCAGCACCTGTTTAATACCCCCTCCCTTTTTTTAACTGTAAGGCTATGAGATCACACTAAAAACACAATGTTTTTAATCCAAGTTAATCTGCCTGTATAGTCACATAGATTTGAAACCAGTTCAATATATATATATTAGTGTTTACAGCAAAAAAAAGGTATAAGATGGGAACTGAAGAGGTTGGGCTTCAGAATCAATAGTCAGGATGCACTGCTCCCAAATCCAAAGATCTTCACAGATAAAAATCATAAGGTAGAAAATAGTAGGAGAAATACTGGATTAGAAAGCACCAGATAGAGATTATTATACACATAATATTCTAGCACTACTGTCTGGAAAAAATTGCTATTGTTGTTTTAACAGCTTGTGAAAGCATAATGAAAAAGGTGATCATGTGATGTTATAATCCAAGAAGTCATGTGATATGTTAAGCTCTGTAGTTTCATACAATTGACAAAATTAAGATTTTTTGATAATTTTATTCAACAGATAAAATTTATAAGATTCATTATTTGGCACAATTTTACCACTAAGTCATCCAGGATATCTGCACTGGTAATAATCAGAACATTTAACAAACATGTATCTTCTGTTCCCATTATATAAGGAAAAAACACAACAGAAATCATACACATCTTTAAAATTTTTATTATTGGAAAATTTTAAATATAAAAATATAATAGAAAAAAAATATATAAATCATATTAATTTTGATAAATAATATTTGGTATTTATTTTTTCATAATGCAAAATAGAAAAAAAGGCTGAAGAGTTGTGAGTTAGAGTAGATTAAAGCCTGTCCATTAAAGTATAAAGATTTGCTATCTTAATATAAAGCTGAGCACTGATTGTATATATGTGTGGAGATGGTAATCTGGACCAACTGACGAGTGCTGGTTTAGCACAAAATATGTATATTGGTAATTATTTATCTTTTCAACATGTGTGTGATCAGGTAGATCAGCAATATGAGATGGCTTGGAGAGTTGAGGGTCGTGTGAAAGTCTGAGTTCGAATCCCTTATATATTACATGTATATCTGTATGTGCAGTGTATTAATTTATTATTTACTTTAGTAAAGTTCATATAGTAGCAAACTTTCTATACAGTAATGCCATCCAGCAATCCTGTATCAGTTTTGCTTTCACCAGATTTAATATTTGGAAGTAAGTTTGGTTAATGAAAGTAATAGAGCAATTTTTCAATTTGAAATTAGTCAGTTAATTAAAAAAAAATCATTTTTGTGGATTAAAATAATTTTAGTAAATAACAAAACTGCAAATATTTCACACATAAAAAACATAGAACAAGTCACCATTATAAGAACTTCAGTTACCAAATGAAAGATCAAAACTATTAATTTTGCATTAGGCAGCAGAAGAATGCTCCCCCCCCCCTTCAATTTCACTCACTAAATTTGAATTTTTGTTATAATGTTTTTTTCTAAGCACTAATAAAGTTGTTTTTGATTACAATATTACTCTACACCAGGGGTAGTCAACAAGTCAATGTGATCCACTGGTCGATAGCAAAGCCATTTTTGGCCGTTGCGAGGCCAATTTGGCAAGAGCTGTCGGGTAATGAGTGAAACAAATTAAGTCAAGATTTTCAAGTTTTTTTGTTATTTTTGTTTTTGTTCTAACTTTTTTTTTTCAATTCTAGATACGTGAAATCCACTAAGTCCACCAAGTCGTATCATTATTGAAAACAATATTTTAAATCTTGACTTAATGTAGCTAATTTGAATTAATAAATATTGTTAATAATTATTCATGTTGCTTTAATTCCCCCAGACAAGAGTTTTTTTACCCATTAAATAATTGTTATTTTTTACTAGGTAGATATATAAAAATAGTATGTATTCCACACCTCCCTCCACTTTGACTGCGCCTATGACAACTTGTCGATTGCCTATGACAAGTCGACCCCAACACATTTTTAAAATAAAAAGTAGATCTTATGAATGCAAAAGTTGCCACCCCTGCTCTACACAATTTGAGTTTATTTAAATTTGTATAATAAAGTTTAACATGTCATAGTTAGTTTCATAATGTTTAACATTTAATTCATGTACCATAGATTGACTATTTTTGTTTAAATTTTTTAAACAAAACTTATATATAATGAATTGCTACATATCATATAAAAACAATAAACTACTACAAGTTCTTATTCATATCTGAGAAATTAAACTATGTGCAAATAAAATAATAATTTTGTTTTATTATGACTTAGTCATTCATCTGTAATCACTTTGTATATGCATGCTAATATGCATGATGAAGTATATTACTCTCCAGGCAGTGATCTAAAAGAATTGTTGTCACCAAGCAATATTTTCTCGACAACAATATCACATGCATCAAAGAAAATAAAGGCCATCATTTTGTGTCATTTCCCAAACAACACTTTATATCTAAAATAGATGCTCAGATTCAGAATCTCAAATTTAAACCTATGACATCTTACAACCTCAAAACACACACACACACACACACACAAAACAACAACAAATTTATCTCCACCATCCTCTGTAAATTCTCCAATAAAGTCTTTACTAAACAGGAATATTATAGTATTTATCCATCAGCCACCACTCCTCCCAGACTATTACCAACATCAAGCTCCATAAAAACAGCTACCCTTTTCAGCTAATGATCAATTTTGGAAGCATGTATTATTATAAAGCTGCCAAGATGATTAGCCAAAATTGTGAAATTCTCATTTGAGGGTATTGATTTTTATCAAAAACTCTTAATTTAAATCAACATGATCACATCACATCACTTGATATTACTGAACTCTATGGCTGATTCTCTGCACAATGTCCATTCAAGTGATCAAGCATATATTAAAGTGCACAAAATATAATCTCCATAAAAACAGACTTCATTATTGAATACCTAACTTGGATTCACAGTAACACCATGGCTTCATTTGATAAGGTTTACTATAAAATGGAAGACAACTGGCCCATGGAACTTCCCATGAGCAGCATTATCTTGAGTATCTTCCTCAGTCTCCTTGAAGAAAGAATCTTACACACATATAGTGCCTTACACTCTTCTCTATTATAGGTGCACTATGTAGATGACATTTTTATTTATGCCCCAGACATCCTGATTATCTAAATCCAACAGGACCTTGCTCACATAACATTTTTCAAATGGAGCAGAGAAAACAAGGACAATCTTGACAGTATCAAGTTCCTTGAACTCTACATGCAGTGTGATCCCTTTGTCTCAATTACAAAATGTTTATAAAACTTATACATATATGTGGCTTTATCCACCCAAAATCACTCACACCAAGTGCTCATAAACTAGTTGGATTTAAAGCCTTTCTATACTGTAACTGTTGCCTTTGCAAATTTAAATCAGAAAAAAAGGGCAACATCAGCACATACATTTTCTGAAACTAAGCAATGTTGGCTACAAGGGCTTTATTTTAATGATTAAAAATTACTACAATAGAAAGTGCCACCCCTTTCCTATCACAAATGAAAAGCCTTGGAATTCTTTTTCAAACACACCCAGCATTACTCACACCATCACCAAAGTAATCACAGCCACACACCAAGTTGCATTCCATTGCATCATCCACCCAACAACTTAAGAAAGAGATTGCCACTCAAGCTCCACTCTAAAATAGTCTACAAAATTAAATGCTAAAATCCAGCTTACCCCTTCATCTACTATGGTGAATCTCAGAAAACTTATCAACCCATATTGCTCAGCACTCATATCTTTATAATAAAGCTGAAACATATGCAGACACTCACTCAATCTTCTTCAACCACTTCACCATAGCCAGCCATGTCTTTGAACCCACCCACTTCAATGTCATCAACACAGAGTGCAATAATGCGAAACACAAAAACAAAGAAGCATGATACATTTCAAGGGCCAAATATACCATTAATAAAAGGCAGTCCTGCATCTCGCTTTGTAAAAAATGGCATATCTAACTTACATAACCTGAAAGGCAAATATTATGTAAATTAACCTGCACATAAGTTGACAGCATGTTAAGCACATCTTAATGTTATTAAAGCTTTGCTCTATACATCCTGTATATTTGTTTATCACATTTCTTTATAAATAAAGCAATTGTCTGTTTGACTTAATGCACTTTTAGTGCTAAGTGCCATAATCTTAGTTGTATATCATAGTTGTATTGTTTCGTTCAGTTTGTTGCTTTTATAGTATCTATTTACTATTCTTAATGGATATTTTACTAATTCAATATTTGGATGCTATTAGCTCTTTTGTTTAAAATGTTGTTGTTATTTGTGATGACAGCTTTATTAATTGAAAAAACTAATAGCATCCAGTTAACAAAACGGTAGAATTAAGAAAATAAATAGACATTCTAAAAGCAGCAATGTGAACAAATTAGTATAGCTATAATAGGCATTTAAGATTATGGTGCCTGACATGCAAAATGCATCAAATCAAATTGATAGCTGATAAAAAAGAATAACACTTTGTCAGGCATACTAACATGCAAAGTTATTGAAGATAAATAACAAAAACAGAATAAAATTATATAAAATAATAAGTATCTACATTTTAAAAAATATTTACCACCTGATATTGGAGCTTTTAAAAATTTTAAAAATAAGTTTGATTATATATTGCATATAAACCGAAGATCACTACTGGGAATCTTTTATTTAGCTTTTCTAATTGAAAAGCTTAATGTCTAAATAATCGTAAATTATGCAACACTTCAGTATGATCTTTACTCTACTTCACATCAAATGAAGGTGGAGTGTTCCTCTTGATATTTCATATATAATCATCTCATGACTTAAGACATCATCACTAACAATATCTTCAACATTTTTCTGCTATATTATTTATAGTTTTTAAAAAAAATCACTATATAAGATATATTTTATTAAAAAAAATCTCTATCTGTCCATTTTATTATTTTATACAATATACTTAATAAAATGTTTATTCATTTATTATCTCTTTTTAATTTTATTTTTTAGTCAATATTTAAGAATTATGACATATTTTGAATCTGTGATAACATATATATATATTGTAATGGTCAAATATGTACATTTGCGTAACAAAACCTAGAGTTTTAGTAAATCATCCCAAGGCCGACCAGAATACGGTGGTGAAACCACAGGTCTGGTATAGCCCTAGTTCCTTTATTATTGCTCAGAGATTTACCACCTTACGGATGACACATATGAGGTCACAGCAGTATTCTCCTTTATCACGTGCCAGCAATAGAACATCAGTAAAGCAAAGACTATAGAGAAGGTTGACATTCTAACTAGTATAGCTATATAGATATCATGTGGCTAGGATATAATTATTAAACAAGGAAATGATTCTTAATAACTAATAATAAATAATGACTTAATGATGAGCAATATCGAGACATGATGCAGTAGTTACATTTAAAATTAATTTAATAAAAGTTAAATATTGAAATAATAAATGAAATAATAAATACATTGTCTATATGCATTGTCTCACTCACAGGTGATTAAGGGATACAATTTACATTTAAGTTTTGGGTTCACACACAGGTGATGGTTTTGGATATATAATCATTTATGGCTGAGTTTTACATAGCTTGGTTTACATATATATATATATATATATATATATATATGATGGGTAAAATCACTCGCAGGTGATATTAATTTTCTAGTTACAAATTATTCGGTTTGTCATATATATGTATATCACTCGCAGATGATGATTTTAGGTATAAGCACTTCCAGTTTATATATAGCATTTCTAATCACTCACAGGTGATTGTAGTTTTTAGGTTACAAATGTTTTAATTTACTTAGCTATATATATCTATCACTCACAGGTGATGAAGAAATTATAGGTTGGAAGTTACATTTTCATGAGCCTGAATATTACCTTATGACTTAGTTAATTTGCTCATGACTATCTATGCCTAGTTTATGCTATATAATAGGATCTAGATTTTTTTTAGAGCTAGTAGAAGTGATTATAAACATTTATAAAGAACATAATATTTTATTAAGCATGAATAATTAATATATTCTCTATATAGCTAATATGCCTATTAAATTAGATTCGAACTCAGATCAAAGCTGAAAAATACAATTATTATGGCAGAATGAATTGATAACTGGAAGTCAGACTTCAGATATCAGGGTGTATATAAAATATAAAATTCTGAGTTCCTGCATCTCATATGTGTGCCTTTTTCATGAGATTTGTACCAAGTACTGGTTCCCTTTTACCAAACTCATTGCTGTGGAAATAAGAGACATTTTAGTCTGGATGATCGAACAACTAATTAAGTGGGGAGTCTCATGCTCTGTTTCTGAGGATGCAGAATGAGGTGGTGTGAACCAGACCGCCATCTGGAGGAGATAGTTGCCCAAACTAAGAGTAATGGTGTAGCCCTAACACATACACCCATTAAAGAATACAGCAACAAGTGAGTATGCCGTAGCATTTCTTAAGGACACCTACGCACCGCTGACTACATTATTATATAATAAAATTAAGATGCTAAACAATACTTTTCTTCATGAAACTACCGTGTATCAGTTCATTATATAGCATCTATAATTATGCTATTAAGGAAAGCTTATGAATCTAATTTATAAAGCTATCTATATAGGCATTTATAATTCTAGGGAGGATTACAGCATATTATGGAAAATTACAATATAGAGTTATAGATTTATGCTGTATTTTATCACTTCAACTGAATATTACTTAAATATTATATTTAAAGCAAATCTATCTTAGAATAGCTGTAAGCTTGTACTTATATCAAATAAGACATTTTATCCATTTCAAAACAGAGTTTCAGTTTGTACATTAATATATGCAAAATTACATATATACACATGAGAATATATAATGACTTCTTACTAATGATTTAACTAAGAGTAAAACTTCGTTTTGAATAAATATAGCATAAACAAATACATAATTGGAAATAATAAAATTTGGCATAGATTTAACTAAAAGAAATGTAGATTTAAAATAAGTGAAATTTAAAATTTGGCTTCGTTTTAGCCTAGTTTAAAATGGAACTTATACAACATTAGCTGAGATTTGATTGATTCAGTTTAAGATAATTTTAAGTTGTTTAAGAGAATTAATTGGGGCAAATATTATCATTAACATAAAATATACAAAATAACTTAGAAACTTTATTATTTTAAAATAGGTCATTTTGAATTATACGTAATAAAAGTTATATTAAAACATTTAAAATATGGATTTTAGCAAGTTAAGACTAAGTAACTTTTAATAACTCAAAATAGGATGAATACATAAAACTAAATCAATCATAAAAAGTTCAGCAAGTAAAACAATAAATAAAGAAATCAAGTCAATAAATCAAATGTGTTATTAACACAAATAATAACCCAGATAATAAATCACAATTTAGTTAATAAATCAATTAATAAGGTAAATAAATCAAGCAAGATTTTAGGATTGAAATAAAATAAAATTACATTTAAGAGATGAGTTTAAATTACATTATTATTATGGCCATAGATTTTAGATTAAGCTAGCATATAGGAATTAGTGGACTTTAGTTGAAAGGTTTTAAAATTAAAGGAGTTTGTTTACCATTATCTTCTTTTCTGCTGGCAGGCTGTTTCATCATTGAGGGACTTCTCTTAGGTGGTGGCAGCTCTCACTGCATTTCTTCCCACATCAGGTAGCTTTTACCAAGGTCTAGAAGGCAAAGAATTTAGCCTTCTATCTCGACTTCATCATCATTACAAATTTTACAAGAACTTTGTAAAAAATAATGTTAGACTGCCTCAAAGATGGATGCCAATGCTTATATATTAGCTCACCCCCTCTCCTTCATTACATTATTTTTAGATTCGCTTTTCCAGCTTTCTCACTGCCTCTAAAAAAATTGCAGAATCCCGCCATGATTGTTTTTCTTTTAGGTCAGTTTTAACCTCGGTCACGCACGATAATTTATTCATATTTCTAATTTTAAATTTAATTTTAACCTTAAATTGAAACTAGGTCATTTTATAGCGAGAAGGATTAAATTATATGGGGTCATCCTTTCTAGAAAAACAAATCCAAAAGATGAAAAACATTTTGTTATATATGTAACTCGATCATTTAATTTAGCGATATATACAGAATTATATAATAATTTCAAATATTAATTTTTAGAATTACCATTTTAAATAAAGAAATTTTAATGTTTTAATCCTGTTAACATTATTCATTCCTGCATATATGTAGTCTCTTGTTACACATACAACACATTTTCCATTTATTTATTACCAGAAATATATATATGTGTATTTATGGAGATTTACTTATATAGATCCAATTTTCATACTATATGTCAGGATATATGCACACATACATTATTAACATATTTAGGTTTAAATTTAGCCTGTTTTTAACATAATATTAACATGATATACAAGGATTTGGTGATAGTTATATATATAGAAATACTATTATAGAATATAGTAGGTGAACAGTAGGATTTATGAAGCTGACTGTTTCAATATATATTGTAATGGGATGGGGTATTGAGTGGCCAAGGAAAAGAAAGGTTGTATCTAATGTGATGGCAAATCATCATCATTTCCAAGTAAATGTAAAATGAAATATCAAATTAATTATTAAAGTAAATTAGAAATAAGGTATTAAAGGTAATGTTTAATATCAAAAAATATAAGCAATGTTATATGATAAAGGAGGATGAGATCAATAGATATCTCTGAGAGATCAGCCAGTCACTTTTTAGAGCAATTATAATTAACTATACATATATCAACCAGCATTATAAAAAATATAAGTAAAAGCAAGTAATAATCAAAATAAACATTCATCATCATGAATCATCAACAATAAAATAAACCAACAGTCCATCTTGTGGCTGTATTTGAAATATAAATCAACAATCAATCTTGTAACTGGATTTGAAATGGGTCTCCTGTAGTTAGGATAACTATTGAGCCTTTGCCAGCTTGGGCAATTATTTCAACATAACTTGGATACACAAATTAAGTGTTCATCCATCAGAATACATAATCATAAAAACAATAATGCTGGGACATTAAAACATGCTGATTATCATCAATGCTCTGGCCATATAATACCATTAATGTACTGGCAACTATAAAAGTAATTTTTAATAGAGGCCAAATTAAATAAAATATAGTTTATGGGAATCATCAGGATTACCAGAAGCACTAAATTATATCCCTATTCATATATTCAGCCCTTATCCTCACATCTAGCTCAAAAAACACAAGCTCAAGTACTGCTATGGTGACCAAGAGATGATGCAATACAATATTTAACAATTGAATTAAAGATTATTAACAACAATAAGAAAATTAATGAAATTAAGATCTGTAGAATATGGTTATATAATGAGAAACTTTCTAATTTTGTATAACATACAGTGAAAAAATTATCACATTGTTATTTACATATATGGGATTTACAAAATTCATATTATTACATTGATTTACATATAAGTTCCATATAGGTGCACATACACACATTTTATTATTACATGAATACATATTTGAGTTGACATTTAGTAATAAAAATGATTAAAATTTACATGTGTCTATTTGTTACTCCTTGATATATATACACAAATATACATGTGGGTGTATAATTTCTGAACATATTTAAATTGTCCTACAATAATACATGATTAAACATTTCAACTTATATTTTAATAATACAAATATCTAGACTAGGTTTATTTATTTTAATTTATTACAATAATAATATTAAAATGTATATTTTTCATATAAATGCATACATATAATGTGTATAAATAAAATTTTAGATGATATAAATTAATTATCAACATAATAGTTAACAGTTTTTTTCTTTTTTTAAAAAAAAAATCAGTTTATAAGTTCATCTTTTTTTCTTTTTCTTTAAAAAAAAGTATCATCAACTTTTTTTTTCTTTTAAAAATATAAAGTCATTGAATTAAATCTTTACTCCTAAATTTTTAATTCCAGTAAATTTGTTTGCTGGTATTTTTAAAATGTCATTTTTTTAGGGAACTACTAAAACAATTTCTTCAATAATATATATAAAATCATCTGGTAACTGCTTTTTTCTTTTAGACATTTAAATTAAACAAATTATTGATTTGTTTTACTTTAAGTTATTAAGTAATAATTTTAAGCCATTTTGGGGATTTTAAACTAATTCACCAGCTATATATATATGTTTATCTGTGCTTCTCTGCATATAGATACATCAGCATATATATATAATTACTTCTTTAGCAACAGAAGGGGTTTTCTTGGTAAGCTTAGTTTTTGGTCCAAGTAAGGGTTGTTCTGCTGTTGGTTCCACTTAGACCAGTATTTGGTAAGCTTTGGGCCAGCAAGCTATTTTCTCAGAATACATTTGTAGCTATGAATATCAACACAAAGAAGTGGTAATTTTTCTTTATGTGAATGAAACTTCACCATTAAATTGCAGAGAAGCTGCTTCCTTGCATTCTTACATCCTCATGGTAACTCTGTATAATTCTGGAAACCAGCTCTGCAGCTAGCTATTTTGCTATAGCTACCAATTACTGCAGCTAACTAATTCACAAAATAATTTAGCCAACTTTGCAGCTAGATATTAGCCAGCTGCTTCTCAAAAATATAAACTGGATTGAACTGATATTTTTGATCAGTCCTTTTTTTATAAGAGTGGGATCTTGGATTGGGGAGGTAACAAAAACATTAAATTAAAAATTGTTTTTATCTTATCTTTTCAAAAAGATCACTAATCCTTTCAAAAGAAAGTGTGATATACAAAGATTTTTAAAAATAAATAATTTACCAATTAATTAAAAGATTTCAAAAATACCATATTTGTTTTTAAATTTCAAAATTAGAATAATAACAATACAATATTGATATTTATTTAGACCTTTTTATATGTTTTAATTTATAATAAAATTCTGTTTTAAATTCAGAACTATTTAACTCTTTGCAGTCATTATTATTCCAAGTGAAATATAAAAAATATCTACAAATATTTATGCTTGTGTTTATTTCTACTTTTTCTTTCCTTTATATATATAAACACACAACTATGTTGCTGTGACATGTAACCCAATTGGTTACAATATATATATATATATATATATATATATATATATATATATATATATATATATATATATATATATATATATATATATAGTAATAGGATAATAATTGATCTACTCCATTATCTCTTTACTGGTTTGGTCAGCATTTGTAATGAAACAAAGTTTTACAGGTTTTTAGATAACCCTTTATTACTGTCATGAAAATGAAATAAAAAATAATGAAGAAATGCCCTTATGGCTTAAATATTATTTATAACAGAACAAATCATGTACCAATAATAGTAACTCTGTTATAATCTGTATAAAATCATCTAGCTCAGTCATTAGTTACATTGCAATAACAATATTTTCAATAAATAATTATTTATATTGTCCATTATACTAAAATAAAATATTGATGACAATCTTTATTAAAAACTAATTTATTCAGATAGCATTTAAAACAAAAGAAAACAAACAAGATCATCATTTCAAACATCACCAAAGTTATTCATTATCCCAAAATAAATTACAATAAGTAGTGAAATCATATATCATTGTCCTAAACAATGATATAAGCCTAAAATATCCATTTAATTTGTAATTGAATAAAACTAAAATGAAATCAATAAACAACTTAAGTTCTGATATACTTTACTAATCAAATATTGTATATAGTAATGTAAATTTATGATAAAATTTAATGATATTCCCTAACTAAATAAACTAGTTCCTAAATGGTTATAACAACATTTTGAGAATGTTTTATAATCCTACGATATCTATAATGTTTAAATAAAATAAATCATTAATCCATTTTATATCTAGTTTAATAAAATATTAAAAATAATAACTTAGCTATACTATACTTTACTTCAATGTACTATTATTGCTTAATTTATATATCAAAATGAAATATTTAATAAGAACACATTATCAATGGACCTAGTAGATAATCTTGTATTTTAAATATCCAATCATATCACTGTATCAAATATAAAGAAGGTTTCTATTGAATATTTACTGAATCACAATTAACAAATTCTATTCATCTCTTTAAATTTCTTGTAAATCAATTATTAAAATGGATTTCAAAACAACTAAACCATATAAAATAATTATTGGCATGTATTTTAGTCAAAGATAAATATTAAGATTTAATAGTTAATAAATTCTAAGACCTATCTCAAAAAAGTTCAAAAATAATTAAGGCAAATTATTCTGACTAATGCCAGAATAAAATCTACTATGATCTTTATAACTGACTGGAATTAATTACATTATTTATATAATCGAGATTAATCCAGACAAAGCAAACAAATATTTTAATATATGACCATATGTAATTTATCTTTAAGGAGATTTAACAATAACTCTAAAATAATAATAATAATAATATATATATATATATATGACCAGATTTCACTTAATGATATTGGCTTAATTTTAGACTGTGATTTAATTACCATAAATTACTTTGCACACAAAAAATAAAAAGAATCTCAGCCTCAGGGTGGCCTTCGAGCATTCCATTATCAGATTTTCAATTGGATGGATGGTTGAAGAGTTGGAGTATGGAATAGATTGAAGCCTGTCCATTAAAGTAGGAGGTTTGGCTATCTTAATATATATCTGAGCACTTATGGCATACATGTGTGGAGATGGTAATCTGGACCAACTGATGACTGCGGGTTTAGCATGAAATACGTATATTGGTGATTATTTATCTTTTAGACATATATGTGTTCAAGTGTATCAGTGTTATGAGATAGTGTGGAGCATGGTGGGTCATGTGAAAGTCTGTGCTCATATACCCTATATATTACATATATAGACACAGGTATATAATAAGCCTGTGTGTTTCAGTTATTAATTTATAAAAAGTAATTAATAATATGATTAAAAAAAACATATGCAATTAACTAAAATTGTAGCTAATTAAGAAGTACAAATATTTTTTCTCTTTAATACATAATAAATTTGATTGTCTATTATTCTATAGAAATTAATAATGAATAATAAATATATATATACATGAAACACAAAGTATGTTGTATGACAATGAACTATATAAACTGTTGGAGAAATTGATCGTTCCTAAAAATGAATATTTAAAGATATTGAATCAAGAATTAATTTATCATCAGATAAGAGTTTAAACTAAAAAAAAAGAAAAAGAATCTCACCAACCTTTTATAGAGTATATAGCTTAACAATCAATCCCTAAGTATACACAGTATTTATTCATAAATAAATTTTACATTTTAAAGTAAAGATAAACAAAACATAGTTTCTTTTAAAATAACAAAAATTATATATAAGACATAATCTGTATTGAAAGTTTTTATTTTTCCTTTTTACCCACTGCATTCCATTACAGCTCCTAGTTTCCTTGTTTATGATCTAAATGCAAAGAAATGATTCTTTTTAAGGTAGAGAAGAGACAAGCATGAATAATAATACTCAAGGATTTGAATTCAATTACTTCTTCTTTTTTTTTAAATTTATATTTCCAACTTTTTAAAAATAAGTTACTTGGTCTATGCAGAATCTGCACACTTCTTTGTTTGTAATGGTATATGAAGAGATGTTATTTCATTGACAAAATTATTTGGGATCAAGATGAATAATAAACGCTAGCACTTTTTCCAAGTCAATAAGGTGGAATTTCAATTACTTAATATCACATAGAAATTAAATCAATCGATCTTGTAAAATTCCTTGATCAAAAATATGATATTCATATAGATATGATGGTGTTTGTATTCATCTTTAATATTTAGATAAAATTCTAAATTTTAATAATGAAATATTTTATAGCTTACATGGAATAAGAATGAATTTTGATAGTTTTTTTCCTTTCTTTTTTTATAATACCTTCTGCCATTTTTTCTTGGAATTTTATTAACAAAGTGCTCAAATTGAATGGGCAGAATGTTTAAGTTTTATTCTTGCATTATATTTTAAAAATTACTCACTTTTAAAGTAAAATAACAATTTCTAAAAACAAATTTAAAAGTGTCCATTCTAGACAATGATGAAAGACAGAAGACCCAAATTAAAATAGTTCAGTTCTATTTATAACCTATTTTTGCTGATGTCATTGTTGCTAGGGTAACTCTTCAATTGAACTATGATCACTCTTAATTTTACGTTGAACTATGTCCATCATCTAATAACAATTGTTAAATGTCTTTTAAGAAATTCGAACTTTATTTAATTAAACTTTTCAAACAGATTCAACTATTAGATTAGTATATAATCAATGTTTTCAATGGTATTATTCCCCACCAGTGATATTATTGTTCTTCCTTCATTAGATGTTTCTGGGCTGACCTATGACACTACTAGAATGGGAATCAAACCTGAACCTTTATATTCATGAATACTGAATTTTAAGATGAAATTTGAAGCAACTTTAACAGTTAGCTTAATTGGTAAGAATGTCATCATAAAAGTCAATATCCATAAATTTAAAGGTTCAGATTCAATTTCTATGATGTCACTGGTCATGCCAGCAATACCTAATGAACAGATAAGAATAATATCACTCAAAATATTGTGTTATATATTAATCTGTGCATTATTACTTAGAGCCAAATGTAAGTTTAAATAAAGTGTGATTGTTTCTGAAGACATTTAACAATTAATATGACATAATGAAAATTGTCTATATAAATACTACTATAATTTGAATATCTATTTTTTAATACAACAATCATTTATCCAACAATCTGGCTTGTAAGTTCTTGGAGCACTCACATGATCTATAATGTGAACTTCTTATATTCGGACTCTTAATTATAAGGTAATCTATTATATATCATTATTTTGAATAGAAATGATCTATGTTCTTTTACAGTGGGTTTTCTTCCTAAATAAATCAATCCATTGTGTTGTATAAAAATTCATTAATAACAGATCATTTGAATTTATAGTTCCAATATCATTATTTCTAAAAAATTTTGTCCAAAGTTTATTATTTATACCAACTTAGCAGGCAAAAAATGATTTTTATGGTATTGCTGTAATAATGCTATCTGACAAGATGTAAAAGTAATTTTTTCTGAATTCTCTAAATCTAAAGTATGGACACTAATACCATTGGGCAAAGTAAGTTTTAACAACATTAACCTTTTATTCATATAACAAGGAATTCCAACAATGGAAGATTCTAAATTAGACTTTACAGAAAATCTAATATCATGCATTTTTCTTTCACTGACGAATCTAATTTTCCAGAAAGACTTGTATCCATTCATCTATTTTATTAATTTTTCTTCCTCTGAAAGTCCTGTTTCTCTAAGAGCAGCTTTATTGATCTTAAAACTTGACAGCTCTTTAACAACCATCTTCCATTCTGGTTTTTAAGAGTTTGTATCAAGTAAAATTTACACATTTCATGCACCTACATTTAAAAACAAATTAGATTTATAAACTTATTTTTAATACTACTTATGCTTTCTTCTTTATTACTATTATTGATAATATTATTACTATTTAATTATTTCTATCCCTGTAATGAGTAATCTGTCTGGCATAGTAATCAAACTGTCATTTTTAGACTATGTTTTCTAGACTTTTCCATTTTCATGGAAAGCAAGAGATTCCCAAATAGGGCTGTTTAAATATATAATTTTTGCACCATGAAACTCGATAATTCACTCAAATTCAGTTTTGTACTGTCTCAAGCAAAGATTACATTTAAGGACAACCAGCCTATGAGGGCCTGACCCCAGCATTGCTTTTTTATTTCTCAGGGATTGAGCTAGAAAAAATAAAAAGGAATTAGAGTCAAAAATGTCAGCTGGGCTTGTCTTATAATTAATGAATAAAAATATGGTTTTGTAAACACACCATTTGTCTCAGTATAGTGAGATATCTGATGGCACAAAAGGCCCACAGTGATTGGGCTCTATAATAGCTTAAGTGAATGAAAAAGAAAAAGAAGGAAACAAAAAAAACTATATCAAAAATAGTACACAGACTATGATGAATCAACATTCGATCTTACAAGGCAGCAAAAAATACTCTTGGTTGACACTATTTATTTGTTATTCATGTTGATGTTGCTCTGAAGGTCATTCCAATATACATCACATGTGAAGTCTGTTGGTAGCCAAACACAGTATCCAGCAAATGTCTGTATAATTTACATTAATTTTAAACACACTATTACTTTTATCTTTCGTTTTTCCTTTTCAAATAATAAAATCCCAGACCAGGTGTAAGATTGCCAGTTCTCTGGTTGCTTAAGAAATCTATACAATAAAAGTTAATATCCTTATGTACAACTATATATATATATATATATATATATACAACTATATATATATATATATATATATATATAACTAGTTAAAAAAATTTCCGAACAAAATAGACTACCTCACTTAAGCAAAGAGTTTTATTAAACCATAACAATTAACTGAGTTGCTAATTGTGCTATTGTCATATCTGACCTTGCCTTTAGAAGTGAACTATTCCAGATTCTTTACCTAATTGGCTAACACCCAGTTGCTATCCAAAGGGATTAAATCCTTCACTGGGGTTCGTGCAACAAATACACATGTTTCCAGTAAGGTAAGGGATCTGCCATTAAATAGTCAGCCTTTTGGAGGCAAGGCAGAGAGCAATTATGTCTGTTAACCTGAATGACAGAACATGCTCTCCATAAACCTTCTACCATCAACAAAGGTATTTATTTAATCATTATTATGATGTCCATGCAGTGAGGCAAGTCCACCTACAGACTGGAAACTGCTACATCCAAATTAGGGTCAACTCGAGGCAAACTATTATAGAATAAACTACGCCAGTGTCAATAGATTTGACACAGTCAGACATTAGGAAAAATTTTCCCTCATGGCTGGAAAAATTATAATAAAATATGCCAGTTTCCCATATATCTTGAACAGTCAAACATTTGAAACATTTCCCCCCCATGGCTGGAAAAATTATAGCTTAAAATATGCCAGTTTCAATA
Organism: Epiperipatus broadwayi; assembly: GCA_028023455.1. Classification (NCBI taxonomy): domain Eukaryota; kingdom Metazoa; phylum Onychophora; class Udeonychophora; order Euonychophora; family Peripatidae; genus Epiperipatus; species Epiperipatus broadwayi. The sequence continues at coordinate 436,853 of JAQFVV010000443.1, forward strand.
GATCTGGTGCAATCGCAGAGAAATTGTTTCCTTACGCCTGAAAAAATTATAGAATAAACTATGCCAGTTTCAACAGATCTGGTGCAGTCAGACAAACAATTTTTCCTCATGGCTGGAAAAATTATATTATTAAAATGCAAGTGTGTATTTTGCATAGTTGTTTTATTATTTTTCTTTTTGAAAAAAAATTTACGTTCTCGTAATCTCATTACAGTAATTTTTTTTTTAAAAAAAACTATGTAAAACTGTTGAATAAAATTGACCGCAAACATAAAGGCATGTCAGTTTGAAGCTTCAACCAATCATGAGAGCTTTACTCAGAAGACAACAACAGAGGCTCGTGCTAGTGGTTTAAAAGCTTCATTGAGTTACTTACAATAATGTAACTGTAAAACAAAGATAATTACGAATGGTTACTCCACATAAATAAATAAAGATGGCTAAAGCAATCAGCTCTATGGAATCTTTTGAACTAGCTCAACCTGAGAGTCGGCCAAATTATAAAGAGCATTTGATTTTTTATCTACAGGCTAACCAGATAAAAAAACCTGAGGTAAATTAGCCATACTAATGACCATAGTAAGTCTGCAATGTCTTAGATCTATGGCTGCAACCCCAGTTGAGCTGGATTTTGATAGAGTGTTGACAATTCTCAGAGAGTATTTTTTTTCTAAACCCTTCATAATAATGCAAAGATACCATTTTAATATCAGCACACAAGAACAGGGTGAAACAGCTAGAAAATTTGCAACATAAATCCATATATTAGTCTTGAAGTGCGATTTCAAAGACTTCATGAATGAAGCACTTTGTGATTGTTTTATTTGTGGCATAAATGATCACAATTTGAGGCTGAAAATGTTAATGATTTTAGATTTTGAGACAGCGGTAGCTTAGGAAGGACTAGCAGAAACAATAGCTAGTCATCTAACCCATTAAAAAACCTACAAAGTATGAAGTGCAAAAAATTGAGCATAACATTGGACACCCTAATACACAGCTCAGCAAACTCAGAATCAAATAGCCCATGGTTGTTATAGATGCAATGAGCACATGCACATGCATACAGAATTACCATACTGCAAAGCAACATGCATGTTTTGCAATGAGTCAGACATATAAAGGCAGCATGTCTGAAATTAAAAAGGAATCACCCAAATACACAGCTCAGGGAACTCGACATCAAATAGCCCATGGTAGTTATAGATGCAATGAGCACATGCACATGCATACAGAATGCCCATACTGCAAAGCAACATGCACATTTTGCAAGTGAGTCAGACATATAAAGGCAGCATGTCTGAAATTAAAAAGGCAAACAGCCAAGTATATTCCAAAAAACAGTAAAGACACCGATAAGAAACATAAGCAAGTATCCTGTATAAACCATACCAGAGGTGACAAGTCTAGGTTTATACATACTATCATAATTAATGATACACCAGTTAAGATGGAACTTGACACAGGGACAGCAGTGTCTATAGTTTCAAAAAAAAAGCTGGGCGGTTATTAATAAAAGAATAAATATAAACTGCACCCTTGCAGTAGGTCAGTATCAGACTATCCAGGAAATAAAAACAAACTGTTGGGTGAAACAATAAGAAAAATTACCATGCCTAACTATAGTGATATAATAGGCCATAACTGGTTCAGTCACTTAGGGTTCATAGTGACAAAAGTGAACCAGATTACAACAGTGCCAAAGAGAAAGTCTTCATCAAAAGCTGAAACCTGATGCCAAATTTCAACAAGATAAAAACAATATAAAACTCTAAATAGGAACAAAGTTACTATGTCATATGGACTATGGGTCCACAAAATGGATATCAGCAGTAGTGATGCAAAGAAAGAGTTTCTACACTGTCATTATGCAAACAGATAGTCATCAGCATCACCACCACAAACAGCTAAGACTCAACCACACATCAGAAGCTACAAGAGCAGTGATCAACCTGGGATGAGTGTCTCAAGCAGGGAAGATGAACAGCAAAATCAAAACATCAGCAGACAACCAGAAACAAGTTCAGCAAATGAAGAAGATGAAGACAGGAACAGCAATTAACCAGAGAGACCAACCAAGCAGACAATACATTATCCAACACATCTTGATGGCTATGTCCTCCAGGGCTAATTTTAGCCAGGGGGATGTCATACATATGGACCTTGCCTTTAGAAGTAGACTATTCCAGATTCCTTACCTGATTGGCTGGCACCCAGTTGCTAGCCAAAGAGATTAAATTTTTCACTGGAGTTCGCACACCAAATCCACATGTTTCCAGTAAGGTAGGGGATCTGCCATTAAATAGTCAGCCTTTTGGAGACAAGGTGAAGAGTAATGACATCTGTTAACCTGAATGACAGAATGTGCTCTCCATTAAACCTTCTGCCATCAACAAAGGTATTTATCTAGTCATTATTGTGATGTCCACACAGTGAGGCAACTCCACCTACAGACTGGAAACTGCTACATGTGAATTAGAGCCAACTTGAGGCAAGATAAATACATAGCTGGAAGAGTTTTAGCAGAGCTTATGAGGCAGGCTAATTATTTAGCTAGAAGTGAGTTCCATACTCAGCTTGACTTTCTCAGCATTCAATTGTATCAACTGTGTTTATTTGTTTGTTTAACTAACATGTGTATATTTTTTTAACTAATAAATTGTACATATTAATTGCTGAGTAGTTATTCTTTTTGTGTCTGTTGGTTTGTTTTTGTGTCTGTTGGTTTGGAAACAAACCTGTAAGCCTAACCAAACTCAACAGATCTGATCTGGCACAGTTGACAGGATAGATCTGTTGTGTTTGGTTAGGTTTACAGGTTTGTTTCAAAACCAACAGACACAAAAAGAATAACTACTCAGCAATTAATATGTACAATTTTTTAGTTAAAAAAATATACACATGTTAGTTAAACAAATGAATAAATACAGTTGATACAATTGAATGCTGAGATAGTTGAGCCAAATACAGAACTCACTTCTAGCTAAATGATTAGCCTGCCTCATGAGCTCTTCCAGCTATGTATTTAACTTGCCTCAAGTTGGCTCTAATTTCGATGTAGCAGTTTCCAGTCTGTAGGTGGACTTGCCTTACTGCGTGGATGTCATGATAATGACTAGATAAATACCTTTGCTGATGGCAAAAGGTTTAATGGAGAGCACATTCTGTCATTCAGGTTAACAGACGTAATTGCTCTCTGCCTTGTTTCCAAAAGGCTGACTATTTACTGGCAGATCCTGTACCTTACTGGAAACATGTGGATTTGGTGCGCGAACCCCAGTGAAGGATTTAATCCCTTTGGATAGTAACTGGGTGCTACCCAATAAGGTAAGGAATCTGGTTTAGTTTACTTTTAAATGGTCAGATATGACAGCTATTAAAAAACCGTTTTGGCAATCTTTATAATATAGTTGCTTATTGAAATAAATTTAAAGGATGTCAGTGATGTTTGTCTTTACTTATACTCCCGTAGAAAACATAATAAAATAGATAAATAAACAGATGAATATGTCATGCACCTGTACATATAGAATGAAAAATTGGTAATAGATAAAAGCTTATATATAATATATAAAAATAATAGATACATGCATATATATATATGATAAACAAAAATGCAAGTTAAAAAACTTGCTAATGCTTGTATTTATGTCCACAGATGGCGTTCTACCAAAAACACCGATCAAGCGTATGTTCTGTTTACATAAACATCAGAGTAGCATTCACTATCTCTAACTATAATTCCACTTTCAGATCATGATACTCTGACGTTTATGTAAACAGAACATATGCTTGATCGGTGTTTTTGGTAGAACGCCATCTGTGGACATATATATATATATATATATATATATAAAGATAGAAAATAGATAGGTGCACACACATATATTTAGACTAAATAAATAGATAAATTACATTCATTATATGCCATTATTAAATTAATGATATTAATAATAAAATTTAATCCTGTCAATGTCTAACATTAAGCATTACATGATCACCATCTCATGTTAGCACATAATTGTTTATAAACAAGGCAAAACTCTCTCCATACAGTAGTGCCACCCTCTGCCAATCAGAGTAATCAATGTATGACAGAAGGCTCATGCATAAAATCCCTATCTAATGCCTACTCATCCAATATCCCCAGGCTAGTTTCTGGCTTGCGGCCTTCGTCAGTGAGTTCAGACCCATATGTCTATATAAGCTATTGAGCTTAGATTGTGTTTTCAATTTCATTTTCATAGTTTTATAGTTAAGTAGAGATAAAAGGTAGTTGCTGGAGGGTTGCATTAGATCCTAAGATCTAGGTGCAGTGCTCTCAGATCCAAAGCTCCTCTTTGATGAATACCACAAGCCAGAAACTAGTCTGGGGATATTGGATGAGTAGGAATTAGATAGGGATTTTATGCACAAGTCTTCTGGCATCCATTGATTACTCTGGTTGGCACAGGGTGGCACTACTGTATGGAGAGTTTTGCCTTGTTGATGTCTAACATTTAAAAAACTTTCTTAGCTTGGTCTGTTAGAAAACCTTCTTAGCTTGGTCTTGTTGCACCACAACAAAGACAATCATTTATGACATATGGGGTGAATATTTTTACTCTGCGCTAGATAGTTTCAATAGTTAAATAATTTTTTTTTTATATAATTCATAAAATCACTGATCGTTATACAGATCTATATTCCCCACAAAATGATACTATGAAATATCTATGTAAAATTAAAAGCAAACAATTATAAATTTTTAGTAAGAACTTATCAGATATTTTAAGAACTGTTAAACTTCACCTGTAAGTGATATTATTTAAATTCTCTGTAAAATTTTTTGCATTAATTATAAATTTGAATACAAGTATAATTTATATACTTGGATTATTTTAGGTGAAACCATAAGGAACTTGAACACAGACTTTCAAGGGCTTTTCAGTTATTTTCTCAAACTCATACAACTGATACTCATGATCACATACATGTAAAAAAGATAAAATCTCTAATATATATATATATATTTACTGCTTAAACAGTACTCAGCAGTTGGTCCATATCATCATCTTCCACACACACACACACACACACACATATATATATATAATCATTGTTCAGTTTATATTAAAATTGTAAATCTTTAAACTTTAATGGACAGGCCTCAATCTATTCTACCCTCCAACTCTTCAGCCATCCATACTATTGAAAATCTGATGATAAAACACCCAAATTCCTTGTTGATGCCAATATTATTGTCATGCTCAGTTGACTTTGTCACTTTGTCATTTTGACCTCTCATGTATAGGACTTTATTCTTTTAAATACACAGATGAGGGATGGGCAGGATACAGGCTTTGTCATTTTGACCTCTCATGTATAGGACTTTATTCTTTTAAATACACAGATGAGGGATGGGCAGGATACAGGCTGAATCTGTAATATTTGATTGAATATGAGTATAGTATATATATTTGGAGTTTTTAAAAGGTAACCATAAGGTACTTGAACAAAGACTTAAATGGTCTCTTTCATACAATTGATATACATGATCACATAGATGTGAAAAAAGTAAGATCTCCAATATATCTATTTCATGCTGAACCAGCACTCATCAGTTGGCCAGATCATCATCTCCCACACATATATATAACTATTGCTTGATTTATATTAAAATAGCAAATCTTCAAACTTTAATGGACAGAGATCAATTTATTTTCCTTCCTAACTCTTTAGCCATTCATGCCAATAAAAATCTAATGATGAAATGCCACAATCCCTTGTTGATGCCAATATTATTATTATGCCCATGTTAAGTTTATATCATTCTGATCTCCCATGAATAGAAGAACCTTATCCATTTAAATACACTGATGAGGGATAGGCAGAATACAGTCCGAATATGTAACATTTGACAAGTATAATTTATAAAATAGAATTTATACACTACTATAATTCTAGTCAAAACAAAAAAAAAAGTACTAAAATTTTTACACAACTATGCTTTCATTTATTAAGAAATAGACCTTCTCAGGTAAAATTTAACTAAACATATATATTGTAACAGTCACTCAATCCACTCCTGATCACAGAGGGTGCCATCAGATCACTATGTATCTGGAAATTTTGTTTACTGTGAACAAAAGTGGATGGTGATGATGGTTTGCATCAACTAGACCCAAGGAGACAGCAAGAAGTCTTAATTATTATTCAGACAATTGAGAAAATAAAAGCACTAAGACAAACATCAGAAAAATGAAGTTCAAACTAATTTGAAAATTTTTTTAAATTCAATAAACAAACTAAAATAATCTAGCAAACAGAATATGAAAGTTTGACCTAGATTTTTATAAACATATTCATCAGAGAGTGTATATGAGTTCTGCAAATATTAAAACATTAAATGCTTTGTCAGAAATATTCATTCTCCCACCTACAATTTAAAAGAGAATTAATAGTATCTTCCAGCTGGTGAATTTATAAGAGAACAACAATTCTAGTTTCCTAATTCAGAGATATAAAAAATGGTCTTGTAGGAAATTAATGAACAACACAAGATGAGCATTATCCACAACTTTGGAACTAGTGATTTCATATTGTCCACAGGATAGCTTATGATGTACCATGTTCAAGCAATTCACAGTTATCTGTGAATTGCTTGAACATGGTACATCATAAGCTATCCTGTGGACAATATGAAATCAAGACAATTCACAGTTACTTTCACATACAAGACAAACATGAAGAATGAGTATGATCTTACATTATTTAGGAAAGAAGAAATAAAATCTCCAACTACAGAAAAACTAGAATAACAAACACAATAAAACACCAGCCAAAAGGTTTGCAGTTTGCAAGAAGCACAAACCTATTATCTTAAATTAATTATTGCACATAGGGATAAGTGAGCAAAATGAAATTATGAAAAACTGCCAGAGCATTTAGTAAGAGTTAATAATAAAAAGAAGGCATAGTAAGCATATAAAATATAATCTCACAATACACTCCCTGATAAATAAAATCGAAAACAAACTTGGAATCTTAAAACTAAGATTCCAAGACACAGTATAAATACAAAGAAAAGCAAACACATATAATAATTATGAGGTTGAATAACTAGTAAAACTTTATGCAACAGATTTATTTGGAGATTGAGCAGAGATTTAAATAGAGATTTATATATCCTGGAAAGAATAAGAAATATTTTACCTTATGGTAAAGTGGAGTTCACTAAGTTTTTCACAGAGTGTGCACAGTTATTTTGAGTTCAATTTTTCAGGTGACTTCATTTCTTCATGGCAGCAAGTGTAGAGGCATATTTTTGGTCCTTTTTACTTCAGATTTTCATGGCATGATGGAAGAACAGCTTGGAATCAGGAGTCCATTCTTAGGTAAGTTAGCAAGGCATGTTGTACATTTGAATACACATTGAAACAGTCAGTTGCATCCACCTGTCTGTTTCATGTACTTTACCCCTCACCTATATCTATGTCAGGTTTAAACCCTCTTGAAGTACCCATCTAAATAACCTTAAATTACTATATATGCAGGATCACACATATATATGTGAACAGTGTCTGTAATTAAATAGTATATGTATATATTACAGCCATGTTCATTTTAAAACATTGAGTTTAAGAAATATTTTAGTCTGAATTATTAGTCAATTTTATGGTTTATTTTATTGAAATCGCATATGTATATAAATGCATTTCCTTATGCCATTATCCTACATGTATAGTAATAAAATTAGTTTTATACTAATTATAAATGCAGCTTTTAGTTTTAGTTATAAATAACTTTAATTAGGTCACCACAGTAGCCTTAATGTAGTGTTAATTTAATTTTATAAATCCAAAATTTTAATGACAATTCTCAGAATTTTATAGAGTTGTAATAATAAATCAGGGAGAAGAAAGGTAGAAAAACAGAATCTAAATTAGATTTAGTAATTAAATATGTTTTTCTAAAATAAATTAATAGATTTCTCAACTCCAATCAAGCTTGTAAACAACCAGGTGGTCAGAAGTAAGAAAAATATAAATAGCTCAAGTGTATATACATAATAAGTAATTGATAAGCTGAACCTAGATTTTACCTTTGAAATGGTGGTGTAAGTAGGCAATTACTTACCTCCACTTCTTTTTTGCTGGGGATGGAAGAAGCATGGTCCTACAAAATACAATGAGCCATATTTCAACAAAGCAGCCCAGGGTAAAAGAATCTCCATTAATGTCAAACATCACTGAAAAGTGTCAACTATCATCCCCATGTGCCCAGAACTGCAATGAAGACAATTAAATGGTAAAGTGATAAATTTACACAGAGCTCTGTTCATACCCTGTAACTCTCAATTATCTATTTAAAAACTAGCTATTTACCAAACCTGCCTTTATAAAAAACATTTTCTAAAATCTGTAAAGAAAGATGGTAAATGCTAATGTCTGTATCTTGTCTGGCTTTAAAACTTATAATATTAAATTCTCTCCTAAAATGTAGAACTATAATTATCTATTTTAAACTATAGGTATAATTTTCTGTGCTCTTTTATGCCTATTCTTGATCTATTCAATTTACTCTAGAATTTCATTGTTTTAATATTACATGTATTGAATATGCCAAATAACTTGAAACCACAAGTATATTGTAGCCTTTTGGTGTATTTCATCTATAAACCAAATGTAATAAAAGGAAATAATTGTGGAAATTTTTTTTTTTTTGAATATAAGAAAAATTAAGAGTTTTATGTGAGAAAGTAACGGCTATATAGCTCAAAAGTAACATATATAGAGACAGTTTGTGTTTGTATAAAATGTAGTTAGCATTATTTAATGCAGGGGGGGTGATACACTGCCAATCTCCGCTTTATGTAACCTCAACTTTCTCCACGCAATCTTTCACTTATTTAACCTTAATAAACTCTCAGATATTTCAAGTAGCTAGTCAATTGAATTCTATACTAACTTTAGGATCAAATATACCAGGGACGCCAAATGCAGCTATAAATTGTAATGCCCACCAGAGATCATCATCATTAGCCATATTTAGGTCTATAGAAGATATTGGAGAAAGTAATTAAATTGTCTTTCAAAAAAAATAATAATAACAATTATATTGATAAAACCATTCAATCTATGTGGTCTTAATTTCAAACCTAGCATTAGTCATGCAAATATTTCAGGATAAATTTATTATAAAATTCATAATAATGAGACAACTTTCTTCCACAACTTTATTATAAATATCTGATCTCGAGTGGTAACTACAGAAAATACTATATACAGTTCTCATTTATATCTGATTGGAAATAACTCAGTAATTAATGCAGAGAACTCATAATCTATGTTCATAATATAAAATCATTATTTAATTTAGTACTAGATAAAAATTATCACAAATAAATCCTCCCCATTTAATTCAATTACTTTATTTTTTGTTCTCAGCATCTATCACTTTCAATAGCTACAATTATATAACATGGAATGTCTGTGTTACATTATCTAATCTGAGAATTCCTAATCTTATTTCTCTAACACACATATATCTTTCGATCAACTATCAATTCATGATCCCTATTTTTTAATAGTATAACAGTTTTATTATAATATGCTGCTTGACTTCCAAACTAGTTCTTAGATTAATATTTGAACTGCTTTTTCTCAAGGTCTAGATCTGTCAAGAGGTGCCCTTATAATGATTACATTATAATGGATATGATCCCAAATATGCTAAGTTGAATTTTGATACAAATTTACTATTGGGAATCACTCTAAACACCGAGACAGGAAAGGGATTTTATGTCTGCTCCCAATATTCACAACATTATAATGAATCAAAAGATTAAATTTATTAAACTTAATATAACTATTTCCTGTCATTTTCTGTTATTTCTAATCTATTGGCCAAATTTTAATTAATACTTTAAACCTATCATATTTTGTTAAAGTAAACTATGGAAGTAAACCATGGACATCAATCAGATAAATCAATCAAAATTTACTTATGAAAGTAAAGTATGAAAATAAATCAAAAAATCAAATTATGCAAATTAATTATGAAAATAAATTATATGAAAATAAAGTTTATAAAAGTGACTTATATAAAATGATTTATGTTAATCGAATATAGAAATAATCAAGACAAAATCAATATTATAAATCAATCATGGAAATAAATTATCAATATAAAATTAACTATGTGAATCGAATATGGAAACAATATGATAATGACTACTGCAAATCGATCGTGGAAATAAATTATCAATAGAAAAATGAATAATTAAATTTAAATATAAACTAATATTACTTTAAATATAGGTGCTGAATATAGATTCTGGAGATATTTGAAACATTAAAACACAAAACACAATGTAATCTTATAACAATAGCAAAATTTTATTACATTAACAATAATGATAAAATAAAAATAAAAACATACTTAACTATAATATTGTTGCACTCAAATATATGATTCAAATCTATTAAAGACTATGGTTTGAATACATGTTTAAATTAACTACTTTTCTAGATGACTTATCTATAATTTTGACCCATTTATTTATCAAATGAATAATTAATAATAATAATAAACACAAACACTCACACACGGAATCAGAATTCCATATATTTTAGCTTTAAGAAAACTTATATCTTGAAAGAAAAGAAAACCTATAAATTTCTACTTCCCCCTTTTTATTGTAAACATTGTCCATTGGACTATTCCAAAATAATATATTCGTTTCAATTATTCTAACTAGCAATGTTAAATAATCATAAATTTCTAAATCATTTTATCAAGCAATAACTTTCACATTTCCAATGAAGAAGGATGATATGCCATAAAAAATCCCCTACTGATCTTGCAAATGGGTTTAAATTCAAAACCCACACTTTTACATTTATGCCTGTCAGACCTTTACATTTTTGACTGTATATATATCTTGATAGGTCAGTATGTCTATTCAGCTTGACAACCTCAATTTACCATCATTCACAAAAAAAATCAACACAGATCAGTTAGTTTATTAATTAAAATCTTTGTCATTCCCCATCATACATATACATCTGACTGAATCCTTATCTTGTCAGGGCAACTTTATTCTGTCCCACATAAGAAAAACTCTCTTCATATTCCATAACGCCATGCAGTATTTATAATGTGCACACAGCAGCATCTTGGTAAGGGAAATTAAAAAAAAAACATCAACTCCTAACTTGAACTATTTGCTTGAGCCAGAGAGAGAGAGAGAGAGAGAGAGAGAGAGAGAGAGAGAGAGAGAGAGAGAGAGAGAGAGAGAGAGAGAGAGAGAGAGATCTTTTCTTAAGATCCAGAATCATGTAATGAGCTCCTGCCTAGACACCTACTCTCTATATTGGCATGCAAACATTTTCTACAATTAAACAGTAACTTTATTACTAATTCCCTATCTTAACAAATAAATGGAGTGAAACTCAGTCATCTCTGACTGCCATGGTAAATAAATCATGAGACAGCTATTTCCCATCTATTGGGGGCAGGACAACTTTACATTAGTAATGACAAACATTTATAGCTTTATATATACCCACATATACATCGATTACAGCCTAGATAAATGACAAAGACTAACCAGATCCCAAATTAAAACATATATGAATTATTTCAATTTTAAACAGTCAAGCCAACAACATACTCAATATTTATCATCAACACTTATAGCATAATTATGGTTTTTACACGATCATCCATATTCTTCATATTTAATATTAAACACAAATTAAAATTTTGTTAAGAATATAAAAAAATATTTATATCATTTCTCTCTTTACTTTTAAATTTAAATTTACATGAGCATTTATACTTAAATGATATCAAAATCATTTTCCTCTTTTATTTAAACATTTTTAATATAAATAAATAAAAAATTATTAAATTAAGAAAATCCAGTGATTAAACTTGTGACATATTATATAAACAAAATGAAATATAAAAAAAACAAATGACATATTATATAAACAAAATAAAATAAAGAATAAATATCAACATTATGATAGTCTTTTTCCAATGTCTCTTCATTCAACTTTCCATCAATCAATTAATATATTCAGTTCATTTTACTTTGAGATAGCTATACAGATGCACATCATACAGTTATTTTTAATCAAATGTGTATAGAAAAATGCACAGACAGTCATTTGAATCAAGATAGATAAAAATGTAGATAGTTATTTTAAATCAAGATTTAGCTACAGGATAATTAATAAATTTTAAAAGAGTTCTGTTTATTACCTTCCATTTGATGAATTCTTCCATGGTTTGAACTTATTTGTTTTTTTTCTTCTTTTTTTCCATTTCAAAGGCTCAAATTATAGACAACAAGCAGCCTCTGATTACTAAACATGAGTTAACTTTTTAAAACATTATACGGAAGTTTGCTGCAGTTTCTTCAAACAAATTTTAACCAGCCAAATAATTATTATAATATGAATTGGTCTTTTAATTTCAAAAAGTTTGATAGTTCTCTCATTTAATGAATTTTTAATAAGCAGAATGAATAAATTGTGATATTCAGCATAAAATATCTTATTAAAAGTTGATTTCTTCAAAACTGATGTGAGGAAAAGAAATATGCACCACTTATATATGAATTAGACATTCATATTTTGGTATACTGTAAAACTTAAATACATTATTAAATTCTTGGAAAAAAAAACTTTCAGAAATAGATTAATTTTTAGTTAGTTAGCAAAAGTTCTCAATTAGCAAAAGTTCCTCCCATTCACTTTCCCCAGCCGCTTTTATAGGGTAAAGGAGAGAAAAAAACATATGTTAATCTCCCCTCCCACAGGTGGCTTTTTTTGAATCTAATTTAAAAATCTCCCTTCAGAATGAACAATAAACTATTTACCAGTTGTTAATTTTGACAACTTTTTCTTCCTCATCTTAAAGCATATCTCTTTAGTTAACACACTAGCAATTAATTTATGGAAAAGTAGTCAAAGAAGATCTAATCAAAAACATAAGCTTACTAACACTTTTTTGGTCAAACAAAGGTTACATTCATTCTTTTTTTTTTTTTTACTTATCTAAATAATTTCTTATTTAGATTTACATTTTAAATAATATAGAAAATTATGTCAAATTTCTATAAAGGAAAAAAAAATCAAACCCATATATCTGTATCATACACACACATGTGCAGACCATTCAATAGAAAACTGATTATTCAGATTATATGAACATAAAATATCCATCATAATTTCTTATAATTACAAGCATAAAATCAATTATAATTTATGATAATCATAAACATAAATATTCACCATAATCTCCCATAACTCCAAACTTATTCTCTAGAAAGAAACTTTTAACTAAGCTACTGACAATCCATTCAATTTTAATTCTCATCAACTTTTTAGTAATAGATATCAAAATTCACAAGACTTTATCTTGGTCATATAATATTTATTTCTCAATTATTAGAGTGGTAAATTATTATAGCAGCATATCACCCCCCTCCCTGCATTAAATAATGCTAACTACATTTTATACAAACACAAACTGTCTCTATATATGTTACTTTTGAGCTATATAGCCATTACTTTCTCACATAAAACTCTTAATTTTTCTTATATTAAAAAAAAAAAAATTCCACAATTATTTCCTTTTATTACATTTGGTTTATAGATGAAATAAACCAAAAAGCTACAATATATATATATAATTTTAGTCTATTTCTCTGCAAAGATAATTTGAAATAAACCAAAAAGCTACAATATATATATATAATTTTAGTCTATTTCTCTGCAAAGATAATTTCAAATTTTCCTGATAATAAATATTAAATAATTGAATTATTACTTTTTCCACTCGCTGTTTTTAATCATATTATTGTTTTACTGATTAATTTTGTGTATTAATATTATAGTAATCAATAGTGCTCTAGTTAAAATTATAGTTTGCTCAACTTTAGTTATAAATTATAACTCTCTATATATGTAACTTTAACATCATAGGAATTAGCCATAGAGAAATTATCAAAACATATTTCTAATGTTTTGTCAGTAATTGCCCCTCAAATATGCATTGTCCTCCTTAGATTTATATATGTCAGAAACACAGGTGATAATCTTAAACTAAGTTACTAATTAATTTAGTCCCTAAATAGTATATTTGAAATTAATTTAGTCCCTAAATAGTATATTTGAAATACTAAACTTGAGAACTGCATTATACAGATATGCAAATAGATGCTATATATTTTTAAGGCATGCTAAGATAATTATATGTATTTACATGATATATGTATAAGCTGTGGATGTGTCCTTACTAAGTATGCTATGTACCTTAACTTCTTTCTGCATGTTTCTTGATGAGTTGCTGGCAGAGGTCACATTTATACACTGTTTAGGTAAAGCAAACTCTTTAAAACTGGAACACAAGAGTCCAGATTATTCATATTAATGCTTATCTAATTCCCTGAACTACTACTGTTCTTATTAAAGCTTGGCCAGAGATAGTCTGTTCACATTAAAAGAAGCAAAGTGATAGTTGAAAAACATTGGAGAATTAATAGTATTTCCTTTTGTTGTAATGATAATTATTTAAGAAATTAATTGTGAATAACTGATTAAAATTATAAAATTGGTCATCGTTACGTTTAACGCTAATGGCTGCCATGGAAAAGGCTAAAACCAGCCTTAGTAGTTCAGGAGAATTCATAAACTTAGATGAAAACAGAGATTTAGAATTTGAGAATAGGAAAATAAATTCATTTAAAAGTAAATTACCGAGAATCATGAAATCTTATTCTGGGGAAAAAGTAGAAATATCCAGTAAATCAAATAGTGATAATGTTGGGAAAAAAATCGAAAAAAAAGTAAACATTAGGAATTCTAATCTAAAAATAGAAAATACAAAAGGAAAACATGAATCCAAAGCTGTAAATCAGTCAGGGGAGATAGATAATGGTAAAAAGTACTTACAAAAAAAAGCAAGACCTGAAACCCCATTTGAAGAAAGTTATAACCCTCAAATGTTTATAGAAAATGAATTACAATATGAACATGATGATCTGGAAGTTACTGAATGCGGGAAAACATGGCAGATCGGAAAATCACCTCAGAAGGTTAATTCGAACTCATATTCTGAATCTGATAAAATAGATTTTGGCATGAACTACCTTTCTAAGCTAAAAGTATGTAGTTCTGATGATCAGAACAAAAGCTGTAAGCCCACTTCCGGTGGTACAAAGGTGCTACTCAGAAATAAAAAATTTAAAAACCAACAACAAAATCACAATGATCTAATTCATGAGTCAGAAAATAAGAATAAAAGGCCAAAAACAAACACAATACACTCTGGGGACTTAAGTTCAAACCCTGGATTCCCAAAGTCCTCAGTAACATTGGACATTATGCAGTATGAAAATAATTCAACCGTTAAAAATAAAAATCTGGGAAATATAAATGTAAACACAGCCTAACATACAAGAGCAAAGCTATCATATTTTTCATAAACAATATGTGATGACAAAAACCACAAGGGTGACTTACAACACCAGAAGCAAGAAAGGTTTGGGAAATGATCTAATCACTGCAGATAAAAATTTGGAGTTTGCAACATTAAGACCTAAATCCATACCACAACAGGTGAACAGAGAAAACACTACAAATAATCCTGTTGATAAAAACAAAAGCCAAGAGCCAATGTCATATGCTCAAAAGGCTGCTGTGGGATCTCATACAGTTGGACCCATTAAAAATAGTAGTCAAGACAAAAGCCTTACTAATAAGGACAGTCATAGACATTTGAAGGCCTTAGAAATAATGGGCTTAGACAATGCTGCAGTTGCTCTAGACTCCATGGTGGACAACTCATCCATAATTACCGGAGACAGATGTGACCCAAACCAATATAAAATTTATAAATGATAAATTCAATCAGTCGATTCCTGCCCTTCTGACAAAATCCTTCTAGCCATATAAGCTTGAGAATGCACTGATCTTATCTACAACAGACAATAGGATTAGCCTTTTCAAATTCCCAGTGGTAACACTACTTGAACTGCTCAAATCACAAGACCTTTGTAAATTGGTATACAAAATACTATTCCATCCGAATGACCAATACTTGGTTGTTCAGTTTACCAATGCTATAGACAAGGAGGCCTTTAGAAACCTGTATAAAACCCTTGGAAGTAGATATCTTGTCACAGTCGATCTTGATTGCCCGACATACCTAAGTGGAACTGCTCGGAATTGTGGCATAAACTTTGGAATGACCGACTTGCAAAAGTTACTTGCTCCATATGGAAAGATGTCTCATTTGGCTATAAACCAATAGACGATGATGAACCTCAAATGCTCTTGAACATAGTGGAATTCAAAATCATGCAGGGGAAAGGTACTTCTCCTCTAGTGATCCCGAGTCTTGTCGAAGTCCCCATCATTATTAACATTAGAGGAATAGCCTCACAATGCTTTCATTGTCTACAAAGAGGACACCTTATGAGAAAATGTCCAGCTCAAAAATGTGTACACTGTGGGATGACATGGGAAAAATACCACAAATGCACCAACAAAAAATGATATCAGCTGAGACATCACTGAAGCTGGAAGAAATGTCAAAAACCCATCCACACATGGAATCAAGCTCATCTCAAACCAAAAGCAGTTGCTTCAGGGTATCATCCATTATCACTTGGTACCTCAAGACACCTTAGAATGCAGATCAGTCATCCATCCTCAGATGATGAAGAAGACATGTCAGAGGGAATGGGAATTGGGGATAAAGTCACAACAGCCACAGATTGCAGGATCAATTTGCCTCATCAGGATGCCCCTTTTCACCGAAAGAGGAAATATAAATCCAGGAAGGGTGGATCATTCTCAACTGCATCTACATTTTGTGAAGAGGTTGCAGTTGTAAGGGACCTTGTTGATTTAGAAGAACATAGACCAACCATCTCTACTCCCAAACAGAAAAAAACTAGATTTTCCCCGAACCTCATGGATCTTCCTAATGATGTAGTACAAGATGAATCTGTCGGCAGTATAATAAAGCTGCGCCAACATCGAAGTGAGAGTTATGAGCAGATTATTATTACTAAACAGTTTGAGAGTAACTCTACCCAGTCAAGTGCCTTAGGATGTCCTCTACTGGAGTCCACTGATCAAGGCAACCCAGACCAAGTGGAAAGGACTCAGCAACATAATCCAATATCATGTTGATAATGTTCAACATAATGTCTGTGAACACTATGGGCCTGAATTCTCATGATAGAGCTTATGCCCTGTCACATTGATTTAGGCACCAGGCACCAGATATTTTGTGTTTGTGTGAGACAAAATTGCACCATACCCCTGATGCAAGAATTATCCAATTAATGCAGTCATTGGGTCATTTTCATTATTCATTTTCTGATACCACTGCAGGAGAAATAGCAATAATGATTAACAATAAGTCACCGATTATCTTTTTTTAAATTTTATATATAAACACAAATAGCCTGATTGCAGTGATACAGTATAGAGGTTGGACATTCAACCTTGTGAACCTATATTTATCCAAACACTCAGTTGTTTTCAGCACTATTCACTCAATAAACATAGTGCTGAGAACCAGTCCATTCCCAACCATAATCATTGGTGATTTCAACCATAATTATGAAACATTTCAAGAAAAATTTGTCAACAGCTTCAACCAGCCCCTAGTAAGTGCAAAGATTTTTTCCCAGAAGGTGCCTTTTTGTTTTACACAAGATATACATGGACACTCATAGACCTGGTGTACATGTCACCATCCTTACTTCCAGTGATTGAGGCTCATCTATGGCCAGTGGCCTTTTTCGACCACTTCTCATATTTATACAGAAACCCATAATTAACTTACCACGTACAATTTGAATGCTAACCACATCAAATGCCACAACCCAATTAATCTCCGAAATCTATATTAAATTTAATATAGTCAAATTACCAATGCTCCCTATTGAAAAAGCATGGTTGACATTTACAAGCTCACTGAGTGAACTAATAAGTGGCTATACCAAAAAAACCAGGTGTCCACTCCACCTGACTAGTGAACTGGATAGAATTGCCAATGAATTAGAGATCTTGCCTTATGAAAGTCAAAACATTCATGGTATCATTGATCTTAAGAATAGATATAGAGTCAAACAAAAAGCCATTGCAAAATACTTCTCAATAAAGAGGGCTAGGCAATATCTAAATAACCAGCATTTCTGGACAAGGGGCTAGATTAAATGGGCCCTTTGGTCTGGCAGAAACTCCAGAGCCCCAAAATCAATTGAGATAAATGAAAGAAAATATATAGGTGAACCTATTCTGCTTAGGATCAGGAACTATTATGAGAAAAAGCTTCAACCATTAGGTATAACAGGAACCCGCAGAAATTTTAAGAAGTCAGACAAGGAGCCACATAAAACCACCGAAGCCAGTATATTGGCAAAACTTAAAGCACTCCCTGATGGAACACATCCTGGACTGCATGGAATCCCAAAATTCCTGCTGGTACACCTAAGATCATTTACCATCCCAATCATTAAAAGAATGGTGGACCTCCTGGCAGAGGACAGTTGGGACATTCAAGGGTTCTATTCTATTGCTATGGTGCATTTGCTTAAAAAACCAGAGGGCCCTAGTGACTTTGAAAATCTCAGGCCAATCTCAATGAGCCCTCTTCTCATAAAGATCATTGAGCTGACATCCAGGAGAACATCATCAGTCAACTGTCTGCCTGCCAGTTTGCAAAAAAGGGTAGCTCCACATCAGATGCTATCAGCAGATTTTGCCTCATTGTCGATCATGTTCGCAGGGAAAAAATGTCCCGGCCAGTTGCAGTTCAATTAGACTTTGCCGGTGCCTTTGACTGCATCAGGATTGATGTGCTCCTTAGTGTACTGGAAAAGCTCCAAGTGCCCAAGGCATATCTCCAAATGATTGAGAACCTTCTACAAAATAGAAAAGTGTTTCTCTCATTGGATGGTCGAGTTGCTCCAGGATTTCAGCCAACTGTTTCCATCCCGCAGGGCTCGCCACTAAGTGCACTCCTCTTTGCAGCCTATATAAACCCATTGCTGTTGCGCATTGAGGCAACACTCTCGGGTGTTGCCATACCTTTGCTAAGAGAAAGCATTCATCAAGTTTCCTACATGGATGATGTGGTGGTGTTTCTTTCATCTCAGGATGAGTTTGCTGGGCTAGAGGATATCTTGGATCACTTTGCTAGTGAATTTGGTCTAAGAGTCAATGAGGCCAAGTCAGCTACGTGGTCAATCAAATCAGGAAAGCAATTCCTGGGGAGATTCAGAGCAACTCCACAAAAGTTTCTAGGATTCCTGTTGGCCTCCCCCCCCTTACATCATGAGGAAGGAGATTGAAGAATCCCTGTTAAAGAAAGTTGTAAATTGAGTCACCTCATTATCAAATGTTCAGTTGTCATTGTTGGGAAAGGTTGCCCTTCTCAATGCCATAGTATTGCCAAAAATCACATATTTTCTGGCTGGGTTTTCCCCTACAAGGGCATTCATTCACAAGGTGGAAACTCAATGCAGAAAACTATGTTGGGGTGGAATAGCCTCAGTCATAAGTCTCAGTCTTCTCCAAAAACCAAAGGCTCATAATGGCTTGGACTACATTCAATCTTCACATTCCTATTTCAAAGGACATATAATATACTAGTAAAATTATTTAGCCAAAACCCATGTATGGAAAGCCCTTGCCATTGGTGAAGGGAGAACCAACGGATCGTCCTCCACCTAAACAAACAAGCATTTGGCTGCAACAACAAGTGTCAATGATTGTAGGAAAACTAATATATCAGCCACTATGTTTGGCTTTAAGCTTAACTATTGGGAAGCATTTAGTATGACACAAAACAATGAGTCGACAGTGGAGAGTCTTCTTTCAATCAGCATTCCCAGGTTTGCTAGGTTGGCAAAAAGGATAAAACTTGAACCTAAGCTGGTGGATTTCCTGATAAAAGTCAACCTCAGAGCCCTCCCAACATGCACCTTGCTGTGTTACAGGCAGGGATATAGAATAGATCCAATTTTCTTGATGTGTAATAAAAATGAAGAGACAATGAACCATATCCTAGAACAATGTGAAATATGGAATAATCTTTGTTTTTGTGTCCTTAAAAGATTCAGGGAAGCCAACATTACAGGTACAAATATCGCAAAGGTGGTAAAGAGTGGTCTTTATGGTAAAATTAGACTGGCCACCTTTGTAAATTTTGCTATATGGATAGTGAGAAATAAGAGAGTCTTTGACAATGGATTGAATAATAATCCAGAAGAGCTTTTTCTCAAGTTACTTGGTGAGGCCAAAGAATACGATTGGAAAGTATGCCAGCACTGGTTAGCCAGTCAGACCTGGGACCAACTGGAGATCTGAAGATCAAAACACTTATGTACCTATAGTACTGTCATGGCAAAATTAAAAAAACTGGACATAATGACTCCTATGGAGAGTCTATTTAGTTGTCACAATAATATAATCCAGCCCTTTCCATTTAATTGTTATTTATTGTTAAAACTCTGAATTTGGTGGTCAACAAATTGACCCAAATAATTCCTAAGTAGCTTATATTTATGTAATTTTTTTTTATTTTTTATCATTAGTTTTCTTATTTATTGTTTTTATTGTAGAGCCACTGTACATTGTAAGCATGTAACCTATAATAAAAAGAGATTAAATGATATCCATATGTATCTTCTTAGTGTGAATAAAGTTGTTATTTGAAACTACTACTGTTCTTATTCATAGCAAATCATTCAGTCTTAGGGCACTGAGCATTTGATGCTGAAGCCCATAAATAATGACCCATTCGCACCTTCTAGTTTTATGAACATTTTAATATGTTTCACAGTATATATAAGTAAACATAGAAAAAACCAGTTTTCCTCCCTTTATATTGAACACTTATACAGTGTCAGTATAGATCCTCATCTAGATTAGCATGCTAACTGGCATATCTCTCAGCCTGATTATGTGCTCAACTTAACCTGTTATATATAGGTAGTTGCTATAGAAGTGTTATTAGGTTAGTTATATCATTTTGGCTATTAAGTTCTATATGATTTAGCAGACTACAAAAGAGCTGGAAATTTGACATATTATATATAGGCATAGACTTGAATACCGCACAACACTTTATTGAATACTTATAATGAGATAACATGCAGATCCAATCTCATTAGTTATGTAATACCTGCGAGTGTAATCTTTCATGTTCCAACTATATGATTTTGTATATTTTAGTTTTACTATCTTTTATTTTCTTTATTAAATTAATATTATTTAAAATATCTCATTTTCCATGTCTTTATTGTCCATGAATTTAGTTTTATTCAATTCTATATTTATTTGTACATATATATATATATATATATATATATATATATATATATACATATATATATATATATATATATATATAAGCCACTCTATTAGATTTCATAATTAATCATTATTATAGTAGCGGTTCACTTAGCTATGTGTGTATATCTTATATCTTACCAATTCAGTGTTAATTTAGTTATTTTATGAGTCTCTTGTTCCATCCTGGTGCAATTGCCAGATCTTGGTTAAATCGATGCATGTGTAACTTGGAAAATGCCATCCATAGGGTATTAGATCAACGAGCAGAGATGAAATGATTGAGGGTTGGCCAGATTCTGGATCTTACCATCTAGGTTTGACTGCTTTCGTATATTTTGCCTATGTCTGGGTTTTGTTACATGGAGGACAATTTTTACTGTTACAACATAGCAGTGAATTTAGTCATCTTGTGATAGCAAACCCTAAGAAAATAAATATGTCCAGACTGTTAACACAGTACGAATCTCAGCAGGCTAATATCTATGCGTGATAATCAATAGCAGAATTATAAGAAGCTGAATCAATCACTTTCAAGCAGCATTAGCTTGGTCAAACCAAGAATAAATGTCCACAATTTTTGGGGTTATTTATTCTCTCTCTATCTCCCACATAATCTTTCTCATTTTTCAACTGTAAGACGTAGTTCAGGTCAAATCTCCATCTCCCACTCAAACTTAATTAAGAATTCTAACGAGGGATTATCTTATAGAAAAAACAACAACCCAAAATTAAATATCCACTCTGAAAACAGATTATAATTACCAAAATGTAAATAACTTTTAACTTTTAATTAAAATAAAAAACTTTTCTAAAGATAAAACAAATATATTATAAGTTTTACAAATTTGACTTTTAAAATATTTTATTTTTAAATTACAAATTTAGTAATAATAATAATAAAAAAACTATTCTTGAAAGAAAATAAGTGTGTGTGTGAATATACCATTATTATGTCAAAGAATAAATATTAAACCTTTAAAATAACCATAAAAGTCACACCAGATTTTTGAAGCGGATAATATCCAGTTCAACTGCCCAATCACCCATCAAAAAAAAAGAAAAGCATTTTTTTGCTGTATATATTTTTTTCTTTAATAAAAAAAAACTTTTATTCATTAAACCCTGGCTGAATATTTCTTGTTTTGCTTAAATCCATTAACTTATTTTGCAAGATATCTGTCTCCAAACTCATAATCCATGAAACAAATCCTGATTTTTTAAAAAAAAATCCATCCATTTACTAAAAGCTGAACCCTTAATCTTTGTCTGGCAGTTATTTTTCTCTTTTCACAAATTTTCTGAAATAGGCTACTTTCACCCACCTGGTATATTTTACTTGCCTAGAATTTATTAGTTTGTCTCTTTCCCATTCTGTTCTATTATTTATCTCATATAACTGAAAACCTTTTTGCTGAGCAAAACACATTTCTACAAAGTGTCCCACTTTATTATTCATACTATCAGCACTAGTAAATGGAAAGAATTAATCTTCAACAATCTTTTTGAATGTTTTAAATAAGAATGTTCTATAAATGGTTTCTATTTCTGCTTTAAAATCTTATTTCAAAAACTTTTTCTTAACACTTTTCTTAGTTTCAGATTCATGTTCAAAACAAACAGTTATTTTAGACCTCATTTTTAATTTCTTGAGATAACTCTTTTACACTATTTTCAATCTCTAACTTTAGCTTCCTTCTATTACTTGATCTACATTTTCTAGATTTTCCGCCACACTTTCTATCTGTGCCCAATCTTTGCTTATTTCCAACTTTATTTCCACTTTATCTGCTCAACACTATTTGGTTTTAATTCAATTTTCATGTCTTTTATCACCTCCAACTTCCTTTCTACTTCCTGACTTTCTTCGACTCTTCCTATTATTTCTCTTCTTATTTTTTTCATTTCAGCTTTGAATTTTCTATTTCTATTATTGCCTGCTAGCTCTGCTTAAATTCTTGCCACATTTCACTTATTATATTCATCATCATCATCATCATCATCAACCTGATCTCTGACTCTTCTTTTTCAACTACTTCCATTTTCAAAATAATCTTAAACCACTATTATTTTTACTTTTCCAAAAATATAATTCTTAATATTATTTTTTTAAAATTTTCTTATGTTCAACAATAAATCCAAAGAAACAAAAAAAAAACAGTATTTAACTGTTTTATATTATTATCATATTAAAAAGGCAAACCCCTTATACCAAACTGCCCTAACAATCCATGCCATAACTAACAAAAATTGATCCCTAGCTACTAAATATTGCCTCCTATACCTGAAATATTTCTCAATTGTCCAAACAAACTTTCACATGGACTTTAAACTTGAAACCCTACATTGACTGCACTAAAATTTAATAAGTATGTAATGGTCATTCAATCCACTTCTGATCATGGAGGGCACCACCAGATTACTGCATATCTGGAAAATTTGTTTACCGTGATCAAAAGTGGATGGTGATGTTGGTTTGCACCAACTAGACCCAGGGAGACAGCAAGAGATTTTAACTATTGTTCAGACAATTGAGAAAATAAAAGCACTATGACAAACATCAGCAAAATTAAGTTTAAACTAATTTGAAAATTTTATTAAATTCAATAAACAAACTAAAATAAATCTAGAAAACAGAATACGAAAGTTTGATCTAGATTTTTATAAGCATATTCATCAGAGAGTGTATATGAGTTCTGCAAATATTAAAACATTAAATGCTTTGGCAGAAAGGTTCATTGTACCATCTACAATTTAAAAGAGAATTAATAATATCTTCCTGCTGATGACTTATAAAAGAACAACAATTGTAGTTTCTTAATTCAAAGATATAAAAAAAACAGTCTTCTAGGAAATTAATGAATAGCATGAGACGAGCATTCTCCAGAACTTTGGAACTAGAGATGTCATATTGTTGACAGGCTAGCTTGTGATGTATCATGTTCAAGGCAATTCACAGTTAATTTCACATACAAGACAAGACAAATATGAAAAATGATTACAATCTTACATAATCTAGAAAAGAAACAAAATCTCCAACTACAGAAAACTAGAATAACAAATATGATAAACCACCAGGCAAAAGATTTGGGGTTTGCAAGAAGGGCAACCTATTAAATTAATTATTGGACATAGGAACAGGTGAGCAAAGTGAAATTACAAAAACTGCCAGAGCATTTAGTAAGAGTTAATAATAAATATAAGGCATAGTAAACATATAAAATATAATCTCACAATACACTCCCCAATAAATAAAATTGAAAACAAACTTGGAATTTTAAAACTAAGATTCCAAGATACACTATAATAACAAAAAAAAGCAATCACATATAATAAGTATGAGGTTGAATAATTAGTTAAAACTTTATACAACAAATTTATTTGTAGATTGAGTGGAGATTTAAATAGAGATTTATATACCCTGGAAAGAATAAGAAATATTTTCCCTTATGGTAAAGCAGAGTCCATGGAGTTTTTCACAGAATGTGCACAGTTATTTTGAGTTCAAATTTTCAGGTGGCTTCATTTCTTTATGGCGGCAAGGGTAGAGGCATATTTTGGAATCTTTTTTACTTTAGACTTTCAGGGTATGACAGAAGAACAGCTTGGAAGCAAGATTTCATCTTTAGGTAAGTTAGCAAGTCATGTTGTATGTTTAAATACACATAGCAGTGAGTGAATTTAGTCATTTTGTGATAGCAAACTTTAAGAAAAAAAATATGTCCGGACTGCCAACACATTATGAATCTCAGCAGGCTAATATCTATGCATGATAATCAATAGGAGAATTATAAGAAGTTGAATCAATCACTTTTAAGCAGCATTAGCTTAGTCAAGCCAAGAATAAATGTCTGAAATTTTTGGGGGTTATTTATATCCTCTTTCTATCTCCCATGTAATCTTTCTTGTTTTTCAATTATAAGACTTAGTCTAGGGAAAATCTCTAGCTTCCACTCAACCTTAATTAAGAATTCTAACCAAGGATTATCTTATAGAAAAAAACAACACAAATTAAAACTCTGTTTCAAAAACATTATAATTACCAAAATGTAAACAACTTTTAATTAAAATAAAAAACTTTTCTAAAGATAAAACAAATATGTTATATGTTTTAAAACTTGACTTATAAAATATTTTATTTTTAAATTACAAATTTAGTAATAATAATAAAAAAACTATTCTTGAAAGAAAATAAGTGTGTGTGTGAATATATTATTATTATGTTGAAGAATTAATATTAAACCTTTAAAATAACTGTAAAATTTGCGATCAGACTTTTGAAGTGGATAATATCTGGTTCAATATACACACACAAAATAAGACTTCTCATCATTCACTTTAATAACAACTATCTTTCATTTTAAAGGATGTCTTCATGAGATTGATAGTCTTAGATTCAAAAAACTTTATCATCAGTCTTATTGTTTTTAATTCACTTTTTGTATAAAATGATAACCTCTGCATTGTCAAATAATATTTTATGATCTGTATTCACTTCATGAATATACAGAGCTGAGTTTTGATATCTATTTTTAACCGTACTCTTATAAACTTTAATTTTTCATTAAGACTTAATTTATTCTGATCTATATAAATTTTATGACAACTACAAGGTATCTTATAAATTACCACAAGAATAGATTTGCAATCATTTCAATATTTTGAACTATTTAGTAATGAATATAAATTCAGACATTTTTTGCAGGCCACTTTTATACTACCCAAATAAAACTATTCTTATAAATCAATTTAATAATTGATGACTTATAGGGCAAAGAAATAAACTCTTTATTCACACTATCAATTAAATCTTTATTATTAACTGATTTATAAATGTTTTATATAATATTTCTAATAAATTCATGATTATATTCTAACTCAATATAATCAGAAGCAAATTGACTCCTTTGAATATAACTATTATTTTAAACATTTATAAACTTGAAGTTTTTAGATATAACCATAAGGAATTTGAATACGACTTTCATACTCCCTTCAGATATTCATTATATCTCATACAACCAACACACATGATCACATACATCTGAAAAAGGTAAATGATCTCCAATATATGTATTTGGTGCTGCACTAGCACTCATCAGTTAGTCCAGATCATCATCTTCTGCTCATATAAATAATAATTGCTTGGTTTATATTAAGATATCAAATCTTTAAACTTTAATGGACAGGCTTCAATCTATTCCACCCTCCAACTCTTCAGCTATCTATACCATTGAAAATCTGATGATGGAACACCCAAATTCCTTGTTAATGCTAAGGTTATTGTCATTCCCATGTTGACTTTCAGTCATTCTGACCTCTTATGTATAGGACTTTATCCATTTAAATGCACAGAAGGGGAATGGGCAGGATACAAACTAAATCTCTAATATTTGATTGAGTACAAGTATAATTTATATACTTGAAATTTTTTACATGTAATTATAAGGGACTTGATCCCAGACTTTCAAACTCCCTCTAACTATCAGCTCTATCTCACACAACTGGTACACATGACAACATATATGTGAAAAAGATGTGATGTTCAATATATGCATTTCATGCTGAACCAGCACTCATCAGTTGGTCCAGATCACCTGAGTGCTGGTTTAGCATGAAATAGATTTTTTGGAGATTATTTGTCTTTTTCATATGTATGTGGTCATGTATATTGGTTATATGACATAGAACAGATAACTAAAATAAGCTTGAAAATTTGTGTTCAAGTTCCTATGGTTATAAATTATACTTAAAGAAAAAATAAATTAATGCCATAGACAATATTTAATAAATAAGCAATTTGCATATGAGAATGTAGATATTAATTATGGCAACAAAATTAGGTATATATACTATATTTATTAACTGTTAAGCCAGACTTCTGACATAGAGTATATTTGTCAAAGCATGACTGAAATAGTAGATTAGCAAGAAAGTGTTGGCATTCCCAACTGTATTTAAAATGGTCATACATTTTAAATAAATTTGCATATTTGCATGTGTAAAATACAAGTGTGTGCAAATCATGCAGTCAAATTAAAAAGCAGTATTTACTAAGGGGGTGCTTATATTAATCACATTTACATGATTTATAATATTTCAAGCTTCTTTAACTTTTCATTTCTTGTTTTGCTCTCAAGACAAATGATTTTAGAGTTGGAAAGTTTACAAGAGGGCCAGTGTTCTTATCATGGTCAACGAATACTGAACTGAACTTAGCTCTATTATACAAGTAAACATGTTGAGAAATTTTTGATTTCAAATTTGCATGAGTTTTATCATAGTATCTGCCATTACAAAACTGGAAATCCAAGAAATACACACGTTGAACTTTGTCATCATGACTGATTTTATTATTAGAATTATTAACAAGTCTATTCAATGACAATGGACATCGAAACTAATGTTAAAGTCTTTGTTTAGAAGTGATTTCAATTTTGAATAAATATTATAGATGTATAACATATTGATCGATGGTTTAAGGTTGGGAGGACTATTATATTTGTGTCTATTGTTGAATTTCCTGATATGTCTATCAAGCATGACAGTAGGATAGCCGACTTCAATTAAATCCTTCTTGTAAGATTCTAAATTATTTTTTGCATCAGTTATAAATTTACTAAATTCTAGAGTTCCAAAATAAAAAGGCTTTTAAATCCAGCAATTTTGTATTGGAAAGGAACTTTAGAATGATGATATAAATAATCCATAAACTGAGAGATTAGATAGCCATTGAGTAATCAATTGCCTGTTTCTGTCAAGTCAATCTCAAATCAAGGTATTTGATGGATTGGTGGTTATCCTCATTCTCCATTGTCCACTTTATTTCTGGGAACAGTATGAGCTTGTTGAACATTTCCAGGATAAAGTTAGGGGGAGCACAAACAAAGATGTCATATGTATCTGGTATAAATCACATTTGTGGGTGTTATAAAAGATTGAAAAATGGTTTTTTTCAATAGAGGTCATGGCTAGACTGCACATTTTGTCATCATGCTTGATAGACATATCAGAAAATTCAACTATAGACACAAATATAATAATCATCCCAACTTTAAATCATGGATCAACATACCATTCATTCCCAATATTCACTCAAAATTGAAATAAATTCCCAAAAAAGACTTTAACATTGATTTCAGATGCCTATTACATTGAATAAGCTCATTAATAATTTTAAGGATAAAATCAGTCCTGATGACAAAGCCCAACTTGTATATTCCTTGGATTGTCAGTTTTGTAATGGCAGATACTGTGGTAAAATTTGTGTGAATTTGAAATCAAGATTTTCTAAACATGTTTACTTGTATAATAGAGTCAAGTCCCACACTTGCAATAGCTCAGTATTTTTTAACCACAAAAAGAACACTGGCCACCTCTTTTAAACCTGCTGACCTTAAAATCATTTGTCTTGAGAGCAATAACAAGAAATGAAATGTTAAAGAAGCTTATTATATTATAAATTCTGTAAATGTGATTAATATAAAGGCCAATAGTACCCCCCCTTAGTAAATAGTAGTTGTTTAATTCGATTGCATGATTTACACACACATACACACACATTTACACATGCAAATTTATTAAAATCTATGACCATTTTATATACAGTTGGGAATGCCAACATTTTCTTGCTAATCTCTAGTGTCTGACATGCTATTCATAAATATATTCTGTATTGAAAGCTTGGTTTAGTAGTTAATAAATATTATATTTAATTTTGTTGCTATAATTATAATCTACATAATCATGAGGAAAATGCTTATTTAAAAATTATACTTATATTCAATCAAATACTACAGATTTAGCCTGTATCCTGCTGATTCCTCTTCTGTGTATTTAAATGATAGGATAAGGTCCTATAGACATGAGAGGTCAGAATGACTTAAAGTCAACATGGGGATAACAATAATATTGACATCAATGAGATTTGAGAATTCCAACATCAGATTTTCAATGGTATGGCTGGCTAAAGAGTTAGAAGATGAAATAGTCTGAACCATCTCCATTAAAGTTTGAAGATTTTCTATCTTAATATAAACCGGGCAATGATTATACACATCTGTGGGAAATAATGATCTAAACCCACTGATGAGTGCTGGTTTAGCACAAAATATGGATGTTGAAGATCATTTATCTCTTTCACATGTATGTGACTATTGGTTGTATGAGATAGAGAGGATAGCTGAAAGTAGATTGAACGTCTGTGTTCAAATCTCTTGCGGTTACATTAATGGTAAAGAAACTGGTATATATATATATATATTGATCGGGTTTATGTTATCAGAAGATGATAAAGAAATATTTTTGTTTATTAACAAAAAAACCATCAATGTTTTTAGTCTATGCCTTAAATCTGCATTTAAAGCAAAATTGGATGCTTCAAAGAGTAGTTAAATACTAAATATAAACGTTTCTATAAAATATATTTTGGTTCTTTATATTATTTGAATATAATAAAAATTTCGACTTTTTTTTTTATATTTAAAAATAAGACTATTATTTAAAAATAATAGGTTTATATAATTTTGAAATAACTTGAGCTATATAATGTAGAAATTAAACTTATGCCGTTTTTTAATTTTAAGAATTCCTTTTTTTTTTTGTATTCATTTTTTTTTTTTTAAGAAGTTATACTTATGAAAATTTAAAGCTTAGGTTCTGATTATTAAAAATAAATGGTATCTTGAAATTAACGATATTCTCATATCTATCTATCTATCTATCTATCTATCTATCTATCTATCTATCTATCTATCTATCTATCTATCTATCTATCTATCTATCTATCTATCTATCTATCTATCTATCGATCTGTCTGTCTGTCTGTCTGTCTGATTGCTTATTTATCAAACAATTACTCAATCTATTATTTATTTTTCAATCCCTTATTTCTCTATGTATTATATTTCTAATCATGCATAGCTAATACCATGGTAAAATAGCAGATTGAAGAGCTAGAAATCAATCTCAATGGTTTCCTATGCTCGAATGTTTTATTATCTCCAGAACGACAAACCATTCGATTATTTTATTAACATATGTGCACATCCTTGATATCGCTAATTTTAAGAATGAAAATCCAAGTTTTATTCAGGAAGTCTTCATACCAACATATGTATGTTTTTATGTGTACAGATTTGCAAGTGAACGTGTATCTGTGTGGACGTGAACTCGTGTATGTCTACTGTACTTGTAAACTGAAAACCGATTTTCAATCTCGAGAATCTCGAAATCAGCGTGAGTTCCAAATCTTCGTGAATAATATCGGTCAATTAATCAAAATTCGTTTAATTTACTCTGTCAGAATTGGTGGCTGTGAAAGCAAGTGACGGCTTTTGTAAAGTGAGCCTTCATGTCTCTTAATTAAATTTGGCTAAAAACTGTTGTCAACAATGATGATTTTTCCCATTAAATATTCAGCTTCCAAATCGCCTGTAGGCTTGAAAAATAATCTTTTTAGCTGACCACAATAATTTACTAACCAAAGTCAAATGAAAGATAAATGGTAGGAAACCTCAATAAAACGTCTACTTTTTAAATAAAATAATTTGGAGGGGGGGGGCGAGGTTTTTAATCATCATAAAATAAATTAATTTACAAAATTAAGGTTTGACTTTTTATACATTTTAAGTGGTCTGAAAAAAAAAGAGAATTTTTTTGATGGATTTAATGGATTTAAAGAGTCTTCATAATATGCATAATGTATATAAAATTTCCCAAAATTAATATAAGAGAATTTCTCTCTTCAGACTTACTCTAATGTTTTCCTGAAGGTTTGTGATGATGGTATTCTAGTTGTATTTTTATATTGGACTATTTCTATCATCTAATATGAGTATTGAATGTTTTTAGAAAAATTCAACTTTTATTTAAATATTCCAAATACATTTAACTGTTAGTAATAGCACATCAACGTTTAGAGAGGTATTATTCTCCCCTCTTCTTCAGGTGTTGTTAGCCTGACAAATACTCGCATGGGATTCGAACTGGGATCCTTAGATTATTACCAATTGAATTTTAAGGTAACACTCTAATCAACTGAGCAACTAAGCCTAGCTCAGTTGGTTAGAGTGTTACCTTAAAATCCTGACTCAATTGGTTAGAGTATTGCCTTAAAATTCAATACTCAAGAATCTAAGGGTCCAGGTTTGAATCTCATGCTATTACTAGCACTGGTCAGGCCAGCAACACCTGAAGAAGAGGGAAGAATAATACCATTTGAAACATTGTGCATATACGAATGTGTTTGATGTGTTATTACTAACAGTTGAATGTACTCAGAATATTTAAATAAAAGTTAATTTTTTCTAAAGACAGTCAATACTCAAATGATGGAAATAGTTCAATATAAAAATACAGTTACTCTAATGCCTGTCAAGTATTTATTTTCTAAATATTTAGTAATCAAGGTCTAAAGCTTACACTAAAAATGATAGAGATAAAACAATGTTCCCAGAAAGTATTTTAGGATTTTTTCACGTATATATTAAATAGACAATGCAAGATATAGTAATAGCTTAATAGATCATAAAAAGAATTGCTTTTTAGTAAATATTCACTCTTCATTTTGACAAAGGAAATGAGATAAAAATTGTAAATTAAGACATGTCATTCCTGTAACAATGCACAGCTAATATTGTTATTGTTAGCAAAGTCACATGTTAATAATAATTTGCTTAAGAACAAAAATTAAAAAATTTGAAGCTCACTTATTATTCTAATTCTGATCAAAAACATTGGTATATGGTATTTATTTTGGATTGCTAAAACAAGGAATATATGAAGACTTTCATGCAAACTAGTAAACTTACTAAACTTAATGTTAAATATATCAAATTTATTAAGCGCAACAGACAATATTGTAATAACGTGAAAGCTGACCCTTCAATAGATATGCCTTTAAACATGCTTACGTGACAGCCAATAAGATGGAATAATGATATCACATGGACCTCTCAATTCTCAAACACAAGTCAGAACTATAAGAAAAAGATGGGATCCGTCTTCATCTATGCCTCAATTTATATATAAATAAGCCAGACTCAAGCATTTTGAACTAAGAGTGTGAAGCTTAAATACCTTCACATTTAATTCAGTAAATATTATATATAAATAAACAATGTGAAATCTTTCGATTTACTACAAAGCAATTTTTTAAATCTAATGAAATGATATTAACAAATGTAAATGTATCAAATTTATTAAGCGCAAACAGACAATATTGTTATAAAAGAAGTCATAAATGAAACATAAATAACTTGAGTGGTATCTAAATTGATATGTTTGATAGTGAAGAAATTTGTTAAATATATATGTAAAAAAACTGGTTCTGACAAGGCACAAAATATTAATAGTGTCTAGAGATGGTCCAAAGCAAGTATGAACACTATGATAGATCAAAGCCCTGGCATCATGGTCTAAAACTTTTATGAAAATCAAAAAGTAAATCAAAACCATTTTATCATTTGCTAAATGTAACTATATTTCATTCTTTTTTGCCATAATTCTATAATTTGTATGCCTTGCAATGATTATCAAATGTGAAGTAATACAATTTTCTTCAATGTTTTTTTCTTTTCTTTTTTTTGGCAACTCTGCTTCAAAATCAATAAATTTTTTAAAAAAGAGAATAATTGTAAAGCAATATATCTGTTTTTTATTATATGTAATAAGACCCCCGTATAAGCATTTTCTCAGGCCACCTCTGAAAATGTATTGATGTAAAAATATAAATGAAATATGAAAGCTACAAGAAGTTTGTTGAGATAATTTGAATCAGTAGTAAACATTGAGGAAATATGCAAGCTCAGACTAATAAGATATAAAAAACTTTTAATTGGACATTGCAAAATATATATATATCAGTATTATTGCAACTGTCTTCTAAATATATGTAATGTTTCTAAATTTATAATTTAGATTCTATTGTGAATTGCAAAAATATTTAACTTTGTAAAATACTGCAAGTAATTACTTATAATAATAATAATAATAATAATAATAATAATAATAATAATAATAATAATTATTATTATTATTATTATTATTATTATTATTATGATGATGAGAATATCCACTTGATATGTCCCCTGATTGGGGATCAAATCAAAGCTAAATGAACACTGATATTTTTTTTAGAACAAAAGAAATAGCCAACCATAACCAATTTCATAGCTACTCACTATTAGTTAGTAAATGGGTATCTAGTTATTATTGGGCCAGAGGACAAATGTTTTGAGCTAATAGAAATTGGTCAGATGATTGTCAATGCTTTAACTGTAAAAACAATCAGTATAATTGTAATGTGATACAATCCTAAACCATAAATAGTGGATCAAGCTTTTTTTCAAATACCGGGTCTATAGTTTCAGCTAGCTATTTGATAATTGGTTACAAAATGAGTATCTAGTTAATTTAAATAGTAGTTTAAACTAGGAAAGAAATACAAACAAAATTTTCCTATCAATCTATGATTGATTAACTTAAAGAATAATTTTCTTCAATGATTCTTTATGAGGAATGATGAAGAGATCTTTTTAAACTTTACCTACTTATACAGCTTTAGCTTAACTAGTGAGTTTAATGGCTCATAAAGGAAAAATCTAATTAGGAAAAGAAAAACAATTTAAAATTGAAAGCACAAAGAAAGATAATTAATGAATAAATATTTTACTAAGCATATTGTTAATAGCAAAAATATTAATAAGCTGTATATAAATAAAGAGTAAAATAAAAATATTTCTTTACTGTAATTATTTTTTTAAAATCAATAATTTTATGATCACTATTTGGAGTTTTCTACATTAGATCAGAACAATGTTTTCCTAAATCAAGATTTGTCAACATGTAGCAGATAGGAAAAAAAAAGACATAATGCTCATTTTTAAATATTGTTTTTGGTGCATCAATATTTTTTTGTAATTATGCAATTAATAAAACTTGGGATTTGTTTTGCAGCACTTAATTTTTTTTAAAAATATTATGTGTTAGTATTTCTAAGAATAATTTTAAATTGGTGAATATTTTTGTTGACTTGATTTACTATTCACTTCAATTTATTTAAAAAAATATATTCTACAAGTGTAGATGAAAAGCTTAATTACAGAACAATTATTGTTGTTAATAGTAGTAGTTGTAGTAATAATAGTAATAGTAGTAGCTAGTATCTAAATCAATATAGATTTCTGCCAATCATATGAATAAAATTCCTCCAAAATAATATTTTATCCAATTGGGTTTTTAGCCTCTTTAAAGACACATTTATTATTATGATAAAATCATACATCTCATTGCCAGTCATCTTCTACTTTTACAACTAATCTTTTTCAGGTTATGCACTTTTCTTATTAATCAAATCAACTCATCATAAAACCAAAATTATCATCACCAGCAGCATTGTCAACCATTATCAATCCACTGCAGGATGAAGATCTCTCCATGTTCAATCCATCTTCTCCAATCTCTAGTCTCTTTTCTCCGCATCACCCCTGCACACTTTCTTATTTCATCTATCCATTTCACATGTGGTCTCTTTCTGGGTCTTTTATAATCTCTTGAAATCCAGTTTAAGATTTCAATTGTCCATCTATTATCATCACTTCTAGCAATATGTCAACCCAACACCACTTCAGTCTTTCAATGTCAGTAACACTTGTTTGTTCTCTTACCCATATATTGCATTTTAAATCTCTTCTTGTTACTCTTAACATGCATTTCTCCATACTTCTTTGACCGGTCTGAAGTCTCTATATTGATCTTCTACTAAGTGTCCAAATCTTAGATCCATAAGTAAGAACTGGTAAAGGCATTTATTAAAAATCTTCCTTTTCAAACACACAGGCATATTTTCTTTTAGTATTGTTATTTCTACCAAAAGCACTCTAACCAAGTTTAATTCCATGATTAATTTCATCCATTATGTTTTCATTTGTAGTAATAATCTGATCAAGATATTTGTAATTGCTAACTTATAACTCATCATAATTAATCTTTATTTTCATCTTTTGAGAAAATCCATTGAACATTACTTTAGTGTTTTTATTACTTTCATCTGATAACTCCTGCAACATTTCCTAAAACTCTAAAGCATTGTCTGCAAAAATGACTACATCATCTGCAAAATCCAAATGACTTAAATAAACTCCATGTACTTTTACTCCTTTAGTTTCCCATTTTAATCCACAAAATATTTCTTGCAGCATTGATGTAAAAAGTTTTGGAAATATGGAGTCACCCTGTCTTATACCTTTCTCAATATTAACTTTCCTAGTATCATTTTATAATCTAATTATTGCTGCTGCATTTTTATAAATATTGTTCAGAATATGACAATATTCTGGGTTTATATTGATGATCTAATGCTTTAATCACTGAAGAAATGCTTATAGAATCAAATGGCTTTTCATAATCTACAAATCCAAAGCATAATAGCCATTCATATTCATTGGTCCTTTTTATAACTTCTCTCAATACTTGAATATGATCTACTGCACTCAAACCAATTTTAAATCTAGCTTGTTTTCTTGGTTGGTTGAAATCTAATGTTCTTTGTAGATGAGTTGTAATTATCTTGGTAAAATTTTTGAATAAAACTGATAAAAGGCTGATAAGTCTGTAATTTCTAATATCTTCTTTATCATGATTTTTTAAATATTAATATTAATATTGCATTCTTCCAATCATTTGGTACATTTATCACTTAGACATTTGGTATATAACTTTGCTAAAATTTTGTCTATTTCTTTACCTGCTTCTTTTAATATATCAATTATAATTCCATCATTATTTGGAACTTTTCATTTCTTCATAGATTTAATTGCATGTCTCACTTCTTCATTTAAAATTATAGGCAATTCAGAAGATATAATAGATGTAGGAGGCACTTGTTCTTTATTACTGTATAATTCTTGATAAAAATCTTGTACCAATTTCATGATGTCATCTCTCTTTTTAGTAATAATTCCATCTTTTTTTCTAATTGCAGATATAAATTTCCTACCAATACCAAAATGTTGTTTAACATTCTTGAGACTTTTATTTTCTTCTACAGCTTTCCTTGCTATTTCACAGTTATACTTTCTTATATCATTTTCAACTCTTTTTCGTACCATTTTACAAAATTTAAGATATTCACTCCTTTTTAATGCATCATTTTTATATATCTTCAAATTCCTTCTCTTCTTCATAAATACTCTAGTCTCAGTAGAAATTTTATTGGTAAATTGCTGTTTTATTCTACCAGTTATCTTTGTTGCAGTTTTTAAGAGTGTATCAGTTATTTTCTTATTAATTTCATTCAAATCTGAATCATATTCAAAATCTATTAATATTTGAAACTGATTTGCAAGTTCTAATTTAAATTCATTAGAATGTTTCTGAAGATTAAAAATATCAACTGTAAATATTGTTTTTCTTAATAATTTTTGACTCTTAAGTTTCACATTGACACATATCTTACATCTGCCCAATCAATGACCACTTCCTGTGTTGAATTTATTAAGAATATTTCAATCTTGAAATATATATTTTCTGTTAGTCAAAATATAATCCAATTCTGCTGTAACTTCATTTGGATGTTTCCGTGTCCATTTCCTTTTAACATTTTTCTGAAAAAAAAAAAAAGAATTCTTAATATAAAGTTCTTTTCTGGAAACTCCACAACTCTATGTCCTCTCTCATTTCTTTTACCACAACCAAATTTATCATAGCACTTTCATCTTTCATTTGTTTACTAATTCTAGCATTAATGTCTCCCATAACAATTTTAAAATGTTGTTTAGTCTGATCAGAATTAAAATAATGTAATTTAAATATAATCTCTAATGCTTCAAGATTGAGTTCAGGTCTAGTCTGACCAAGTATATACCATTTTCACAAGTGTTTGCTCATCCCAGTACTAAAGCAGAAACTAATAAATTTAAAATTTATCAAGTTGTACTTTTTAAAATTCCACAATGTCAGTATCTGAATTATTATTTTATATGATTGAAATCTTCTACATTTTTTCAATAGTTTGTTTCTTGCTAAACTTATTATCAGCTAAAAAACTAAAATGACTATTAATTGTCAATTCAACCATTCTACTTTTCAAAGCTTTTACTAAGCCGTTTAAAGAAATAAACAATTTGGGCTCATAGGGGATTGCACTTTTTTTATTCGGGTTTCATTGTAAAATTTGGTTATATAATAGCAAATAATATCTGTTAATTCATTTCTAAAAATCCACGCTAATTTGTGCTTTCCAATACATTTTATCTATCTTTTCAGTAAATCAATGTTAATTTTTATTGATAGTAATTGGTATTGGATTTATTTAGAGAATTTATTATGGATAATACTACATGGGTGTGATAAGAATCTTGGCCCCAGGGTGGCCTTTGAGCATTCCATCATCAGATTTTCAATTGGATGGACGGTTGAAGAG
Source organism: Epiperipatus broadwayi (assembly GCA_028023455.1). Lineage (NCBI taxonomy): Eukaryota > Metazoa > Onychophora > Udeonychophora > Euonychophora > Peripatidae > Epiperipatus > Epiperipatus broadwayi. The sequence goes on from JAQFVV010000443.1 coordinate 474,644, forward strand.
TTGGAGTGTGGAGTAGATTGAAGCCTGTCCATTAAAGTATGAGGATTGGCTATCTTAATATATAACTGAGCACTTATAGCATATATATGTAGAGATGGTAATCAGGACCAACTGATGATTGCTGATTTAGCATGAAATACGTATATTGGTGATTATTTATCTTTTCAACATATATGTGTTCAAGTGTATCAGTGTTATGAGATAGTGTGGAGAGTGGTGGGTCGTGTGAAAGTCTGTGCCCCTATAATCTATATATTACATATATAGATGCAGTTATATAATAAGCCTGTGTGTTTCAGTTATTACAAATAAAATTACAATTTCAAATATGTTTGGCTAGCGAATAGTCTTCACCTCTTTATGAAAACTACGTGATAATGAAAACCGTGATTCTTTTAAATCTTCACTGTCTTTGATGTAAATAAATTAGATGTTTCTACAATCAACTGATAGCTGATACATTTTATTATTGATGCACAATTTCCAATGTTTTTCTCAACCTTTTCACATACGCAATAATCTTGACTTACAATCCTAGTGACACTGGTAACAAATGCTTTCTTTTACTTGTTTGAAAAAGAAAGGATTAATATATAAACATCTTTGGGTTCCACCTAAAATATTTGTTAAATCTAAAGTAAATTTAATATTTAATTTCTTCCCAATTTGAGATTTGAGGGTCGTCTGAAAGTCTGAGGTCGAATTTCTTATATATTACAGTATATATATGCAGGTATGTGTAAGCCTGTACAGTGTATTAAATTACGACTTAAGTTTGTAATTAATATTACAAAAGTCCTTGAGAAGTATATAAATGTTTTTGTTTACACTGACTTTTTTTAGCTAATTAATTAACTATTATCTAATATAAATAAATGGACATTCTTTTAAATCTGAAATAATTTTTTCTTCTAATAGTTGGAAACTTTAGTCATGGAAAGTCCTCCTTCTCTTCTTTTTTTTATATACTATGTACCAACAAGTTTTTTTTAAAAAACTATTATTTTTAAAACATAGAAAAGTAAATTTCTTCTAATTCAATAACAGATTCTACTATCAACCATTGTTTTCTCTAACTTTTCATTTGATATGATGTATCTTTTTCATGTTAAATATTAATTTAAACTTTTGTATGTGTAATATATTTAATCGATTTCATCAAAAAAAAAAAAAAAAGAAGAAGAAATTATGTGATAATGTAAAGTTTTTTTTTCTAAAATTTTACTATATTTTTAGGCAAGACCAGAATCATAAATCTTAATAAGGTAATGAACTTAATTTATTAATGGCTTCTAAAATTGAAATGCTACAGAAAATAATGTTAATAGGATAGTAAATTTGTAAAAAAATATTATTAATGATACTAAATTATGTTTCTTTTACATAGTATTTTGTTTCCTAGATGTTTAATTTATTTCATGCAAAGCACTTATTATACATCAATCGTAGTGCTGATTGCACGAATTTATCACTTCTGTCACATCCAGATGCTGGAATTTCTTATGAGCTTAAATAAAACTATTTGATTATTGATTTTTATACTATTAGTATAACTTTTTAAAAATATAAAATTAGTTTTAAATGTTTTTATAATATAGTTTATAAATTAAAAAATATAACAACATTAATTAACTTGAAAAATTAGTTTGAAAATTGTCTAGAATTACCATTCCCTATACCATGGATTTTTATATGAAGATTTGCTATAAGCCAGTTTATAATCACTATTTTAAATTAACAATCAATTTTAATCATCTTTAAAAATTTTTTTAAAATTTAGTAGACTCAAAATGCCATAGAATAATGAATTCATAAAAATCACTTGCCCACATAAGATAAAATGACAACATTCATGCCAAAAAAAATACAAAAATTATATTATAATTTTGATACATTAAAGATAAGTTAGAATTTTGTCATAAACATCAAAAAAATTTTACTCTGTGCAATATATAATTAATAATAAACTTTAAAAATAACATAGTGTATTATAATAAATTTTAAAATGTGTATATTAGTTAAAATGTAGATATCCAATTTTTGTTTAATATTTTTATAAATCTACATCAAAACATGCTGCCAGGTAAGTCTAAAATATTTTGGCTAAAAAAATATTTCATGCATTATGCAATTTATAATCAACTTTTTGTGATCAAAGGATACTAAACTTAAGCTGAAAATATTTTCTGCTCAAATTTTAGTTTAATATCTTCATAATTCACCTGCAAAAAGAATAAAAAATCCTAATTTATTTATACTACAACAAAGTGCAATAATAATAAACATTGCTTCAAAAATAATTTTTATTTAACTAATTTCAAATTCATATTTTGCAAATCTAGAGCAATTTTAATTTTCCACATCAATTACTCTAAACATAGTAAATATGAGCAAAAAAAAGGTTTAATGATGTTGTTGTTAAATCTACAGCAGATCAACTGTACATTAAATTTTTGATCTAATTTATATTAAATTTAGACTGTATGTAAAAATAGAAATAAACATTAATCATTGATTTAACTCCAAATATTCCATCTGAATGATTTGATACAGAGATAGTATTAATAGTTCTTTTGGTTTTGATGCACTCTCCCATGGCTATCTTTAATACTATTTTGCCTTTTTAATACTCATTTTGCAGTCAAAACTTGATATTGATTAATTAGTTTTAAAAAATCTGAAGATGTTAGTAGTCCAAAGAATAGACCATGAAGAACAAGCACAAAGAAACTGACTACAGTTTATAAATTTATTGATTTATAGATTTTTTGATTTTGGGTGTGTAAACAAACTGGTAAAAATCTCTTTTATTGTTCTTCATATTAAGAAAAAATACTTGGGATTGTTTCTATCATTTATTTTAATATTTATGATTATTTTTACAAAATATTTATATAATAATTATTAAAAAAGAAATATATTCACATTTTCACTTAGATTTTTTAAAAATATGTTTTATTTTTAAAAATAAAAGTTAAGAAAATTGTTAAAACAATTTTTATGACAATCTAATAATTATAAATGCAGTTTAAAATTTTAAAATTTAGAATTTTATAGTGTTACAATGACTTGACAAAATTTTATTTAGGTTTTACAATTTAAGTTCAAATAACAATTTTATTATTTTAACAATAATATTAAACAACCAGCCAATAAAAGAAGTAATTGTTATTATTATGTATTTCACTTTATATCACTTTATATATTTTTTCTCTATATTTGCAAAGTTTTCAAATAATGGTTTTCATTTATAAACTTATATTGTGTACAAATCAAGCTCAGCTTGTTGAATTCTAATATATAATGTGGGTTTAAATACTGAAATCAAATGTTGAACATTAGCAAAAATTGCTGCCAGTCATTTGAAATATCAACCTGATGCAGGATTAAATCCTGTTAGTATTCAAAGATGACTTTTTAAAATTAAACTAATTAAAATCCCCTAAAAATTAATAATTACCAAACATTATTAGCTTCAGTAAAACTTGAAATCATTCAAAATTCAAAGGTTGAATATTTTTCTGAAAGAAAGAGGAATAAAACACATATTTATTTCTATTAAACTGTAATATTTATTTTTCGTTTTATACATTTTCTTAAATTTAGGGAGAATAAATGCTGCTTTTTAAATACCAAAAATAAAATATCACATAACACACACTTAAGTATTGAAATAAAGATCAATCTAAATAGGTGCACAAATATTTAAAACTTTAGATTGTTTGAAATTTCCAGAACCATTAGCTTAAATCGCATTAACGAGAGTACTCATTGATGATAGCCAGTATCCAGAAACTAGTATCAGAATCTTGTTATTCATTTGTTACTCATGCTAGCATAGATAGCTTTCAAACAGAGTGATACTGAGTGAATTATTGCAGATAATGATTTTTCCAAAAGACAAAATATATCATACAATAGACCTTCTTCAGTATCCTTATCTTAGCATAAAGCAAAGATATTTCTATGCCAAAAACTGAAATAGAAATTTCAATTTTGATTCAAGATAAATGATAACAAAAACATATGTTAAAAATGTGTTTTATTTAAAACAAAAATCAGAGATATGAATACGCTTCAGATGCTGTATGCTATGGTCTTGGCCTTGAATCACGATAATGTCTTTTTATTTTAGATTGTTAATATGACTTGTAGATAATGACTTAAAAACAATTAAGTTTTAGTATTTTTTATAATTAAACTATTTATAAAAAGCCTCCATCCCCTTATTTGTACATGAGTTGTAACATAATACCACAATTCTGAAATTTGTTTAATATTTTTTTATACTGACAATTACCCAAGTTCTAAATAGCTTAGCATATTGATAGATTAGCAAACTTGAAATCTAAAGGTTATTAACATAATAAAACAAAAAACAAACTATTGAATTGAACAGTAATGCTGAAACTGCCTGTCTCTTAAATGCTGAAATATCCATGATTTAGCCAGCAATTATTGTTTTTACTCCAGAAATTATTATAGGGCATTTGAACACAGACTTTCAAGTTATCTTCAACTATCCACTTTATTTCATACAACCAATATATATTACCACACATGTGAAAAAGTTAAATGATCTCCATTGTATGTAATTCCTGCTGAACTAGAACTCATCTGTTAGTCCAGATTACAATCTCTCACACATATAATCAAGCTCAGTTTATATTAAGATAGCAAATCTTCAAAGTTTAATGGGCAGGCTTTAATCTATTCAATCATCCAACTCTTCAGTGATCCATACTATTGAAAATCTGATGATGGAACACTCAAATCCCTTATTGAAGTCAATATTACTATCATGTTGTTATGCCCATGTTGACTTTAAGTCACCCCTCATGTATAGAACCCCACCCATCTCTTTTCTGTTTATTTAAATGAACATGGTCTTATATATGAGGGGTCAGAGTGACTTAAAGTCAACATGGGCATGATTTTTTATGGTATGAAAGAGTTAGAGGGTGGAGTAGATTGAAGCCTGTCCATTAAAGTTTTGAAGATTTGCTATCTTAATATAAACCAAGCACTGATTATATATGTGTGTGGTAGATAATAAAATGGACTAATTTATGAGTGATGGTTCAGCACAAAATAGATATATTAGAGATCTTTTTTTTACATGTGTGTGGTTATGTGTATTGTTTGAATGAGATAGAGTGGATAGTTGAAAGGAGCTTGAATGTCTGTGTTCAAATGCTCCATAATTACATCTAAACTTCAAATATATAAATCATACTTGTATTAAAATATTCCAAAAATTATGGTAGATGCACCAGAAGGCAACAATGAAAGCAAAATATTTTTTAAACAAACATTTTTTTTTTTAAAGTAGTGATTTTTTTCTGATCGTGACTGAACCCTTGACTTGCAGTACTGAGCCAGAAAAACATTAGGTTAACGTTTTGTTTCTGGGGGGGGGGGGGAGTTGGCAAAGCTAAAATTAAAATGAATTTAAGTACATTTCTGTTTTATTGTGCTCATAGATGAAGAAGAATCATCAAGAATGGATTTGTGCTTTTTAATCTAAAACAATCTCAAGTGTAGTTTTTTTTGTTTTTGGAAACTAATGAGTTTTAACTAAAATAAAAAAAATACTAAAATCAAAATAAATTTTTTATTTAAAATATAAAATTGATCCAAGCTTAAAATAGTGTGTTTTTAAAACCATTTTCTTTATCTATCTTAAGAATGTGGATCTATCTTGAGGATATGGAACTTATTTAAGTTTAGAATGCATGTCTAAAATTGAGTTGCTGAAATAAATAATATCAAGAGAATAGAAAAATGCTAAATAATGAAAACAATTATTAATGATAATTAGATAATAGTAGTCTTTGGCACACATATATTTTTGTACCTTATAGATGGAAAAGGTTCATTAATGTTTAAAATGAAGCATTGTACATAGATATTCTGAGAAACAGACTAAGGTTATATAGCAAGCAATCACTAAGAATGATTTATAAAATATTTATTTGGAAAATACATTTTCCTCTTTTCCTTAAAAGTTGTTGTCCTTGCTGATGAATTACATAAAAGGGTAATATATAATACCCCAAGTACAGAAAATAATCATCTATTAATTAAACTAAAAAAAACTTACAAATACACATGTGATATGTTAAAAGAATATATTACTACAAAAAAGAAAAAGCTTTTCATCACACAATCACATACAATATATTTGATGGGCACTAGGCCAACAACCTGCAACAAGAGTTCCTTCAGCATTAGTGACTGGAGATATGATTGTCACAGATAATATTACGCTAACAATAGTCTACAAACACTAAGAAAATATTGAAAAATGACACAGTATTCAAATCATCTTTTAGCCAATTAGGAATGCTGGATGATCCAGAAATATTCAAACATAAAGATTTTATACAAAGTTTGGAGAAGATGCCAGATTCTTGCTATCCAGGACCACTGGATATACCAAAGTTTGTTTTGCCCACTTAGGCCAGTTCACTTCTACTTATGTTTCAGATGTGGCTAACTTTCTTTCAAAAGGAATATATCATATTCGGAATATATACTGTATAGTAATCATTCCATTTATGAAGAAATAAACTTTACTCTGTACAGTGCAAAACATGAGGCCAATGTCTATGGGCCCATTAGGTATTAAATTACTTAAAACAGTAACAAAATTGAACCACAGCTTGTACATTTATTATCATAAGTACAATTTGTTAAAAAAAGGCTCATCAACAGGTCTAGCAGCTTTTGAATTCAAAACAATCATTGATTTGGTGCAAAATGCAAAAAAAAAAATATATGGTCCAATGGCAGTACAACTGGATGTAAGGAATGCTTTTGATTTCATACCAATTAATGTACTCGTAAAAACATTAGAAAAAACAATAATACCAAAGTCAATATTATATTTTTTCACAAACCTGCTAATAAATAGACAAATATACATAACTCTAAATGGGAAAATATCTATTCCTTTTAATTTACATCAATCAATCCTAAAACGTCTCCACTTAATGCATTGCTATTCACTATGTACATGAATCCACTACTTAATAACATTGAAAAATCCCAGGGATCTATATACCCACACTTTGTCATAGTGTAGTCTGCATAGCCTACATGGACATTATAACAGTTTTTCTAACAACTAAAAAACAAATACAAACATTAACTGCTTTATTACATGAATACACTTGCGCCTGTAAATTAAAATTTAACCTTGATAAAACATGTGTATGGTGTATACATATAGGCAAAATACATACAAATGTATTTCAGGGTAAACCTGTAGCCTATTTAGAATTCCCCTTTCACTTGAGTTACATGCCTATGTGAGGGCAAATACAAAACAAAGTAATTCAAACAACAGAATGGATCATATCCTCCATCACAAGCGTATATCTTTCTCTATATTCAAAAATATCACTTATAAACATACTGATTGTTACAAAAATTACTTATTATACACTGATTATAGTCCATAAAATCCTCAAAATCAAAGATTTATTAATTGTTTAGGAAAATTTTCTGGGGAAGACAAATAGTGGCCATCTTACTCAGGCAAATGTAGTATCATAACAACCTAAATGGATTAGGACTACATTCTATTCACGCATTTACAATACAAAAAAAACTACTAATATTTTATCCATGACAAGAAATATACCCAAATTTAGAAGTTACTGTTAAAATAACACCTACAGACAAATCTCCATACACAAAATATCTGCATACAATCTTAGAACCTATTAAATCAATATCTAACCCTAACACAACTTTCTACAAGACAAATGGTGCTACTGGAATACATACACACAAACACAAATTATAATTTAGATGTGTCAATTCTAAGCATTAATAATAAGCAGCTAATATGTACATTTAAGTATTGACTCTAGAGTCCAAATTTTTTGATTTTCTACTCAAAATAAGCATGTGGTCATTACCAACATTATATTTCATGAGATTTAAGATAAACATACTTAACATTGACACTATATTTGAGTTGTGTCACAGATCAGAAGAAAATCAAAAACATATATTCGTTGAGTGTAATAGCATATAATACAATCAATCTTATATTACAAAAATTTATCATTAAAAGAATGCCATTATAAGTTCAATTATAGACACTTTTCCAAATGCCTGCTTCACATAAAGACAACATTTATACTATATGCATTATGGTGCACTAGGTGAATTTATCTTTACAATAGTAATGCAAGAAATATTAATACATTTAAAGACCAATTAGAGATAATAAAATAAAGAGATAAAAGTCACTCCATCAATCATTTTCGCAGCCATTTGGTTACTTGTCTATCAGTGCTTCAACCTCTAGTGAGATATATTTTCTGTTTTCTATTTTATTGTAAATGTTTTTAATAATAATATAATTCACTGAATGCTATTGAAAATACTTATTGTGGTATTCTTTGATTAGGTTTGTATTAAGTTTTTTTTTATACTTTTAAGCTGAAATATCTGTTTATATGTATAAAAAACTAAACTTTGAAACATTTTCTGAAGAGGAATTTATAAATGACTGCATCCTAGCTGCTGTAGAATTAATCTATCCAGAATGTGAAATGAAATTAGAGAATATAAATATGTCATGAAAAATAGTTAAAAGGCAAATTGGAAAAACGGTCATTAGATGTTCAACAGTCATTAATTATAATGATAATATTTTATTTTTAATTCACAAAAAAATCATGGTCCTCATTTAAAAAAAAGCAAGTTGAAATTGACCTGCAAGCTGAAAAGATTACCCACCTCTAACGATTAGGGATAAATTAATTGTTTAATCAAATACAGCAGGTTAAATTTTAAATTGATCATTTTATATGGCCCGTGAATGATATTATAAATATCCAAAGGCCCTTAGCAAAAAACGATTTCCAATCACTGACTAATTATATAATAATACAAAATTTTCCAATAATACCAACATATTTTTTGTGTTACAATATTTATATATATATATTCTGATAATATGTTAAAACCATAAATGTAATATTCAAGTTATTCTTTTTTATCTTATTATTTGTAATTGATTTGCTTAACAAATGTTTCAGCAAACTAAAACATGAAAGTTAAATAAGAAATTTGTTTTTAAAAATTTGTATGTAAATTTATTTAAATACACATAAAATACCATTATACTCAATTTTATGATTCCAGGGCGTTTTTTAGATTTATCTTTTTTTTTTTTTTAAATTAATAATTGATATTTACCCAGTGTAAATTGAAACTCTGCTAAAATAAAACAACAATAAAAAACAAACAACCAATTGTAATGAAACATTAATTTATAAGTATTTTTTAATGTTTTTTTCTTTTAGTTTTGTTGATAAATCTGTGTATAAAAAAGATCATCTTTGAAATTTTACTTGAATAATAGAAAATTTTGAATAAGTATTTGAAGCAATGGTATTCTATTTGGATAATATAAATATAATCTAAACTATTTGTATATTTCTTACAGTTTATTTACTTATATTACTTGCTTTAATTATTAACTATTATAATCATAATAATAAAATTATTATATCTGTTGTATTTTCAATTCAGTGTGGTATATATTTTTTTGCAAATAAATGTAGCTTATTAAATATTTACTCTTCAGGCAGTAACAAGTAATAAATATGTATTTGGCAAATCTGCTGTGCATGGTTAAGTATTTTTTTAATTTTAAGTAAGACCTTTATTAAAACATACACAATCTATATACATTTTATACAAAAGAACTAATTACATGTTAATTTTTTTCTTCTTTGTTCTTTCCTTTCGTTTTTTCTTCTTTCCTTTTCCTCTTACTCCACTTTTTCTTCTCACATTTTCCGATTTTCTTTCCGTAAATAATGTAATGTTATGTAGGACTTGAAAACTCCTTCAAATTTAGACTTATTTCTCCTTAAGATAGATAGCTGGTGCTCATTTGTAATGGCCCATTCCCTCTCTATAAACACTAAGATAATGGGTAGTGCCAGACTTTAATTTAAAGCCCATTCACATATGGCTTTTCTTAAACATATATTTGGATTTTGAAGATTCAATTCCATATGTCGTATACTGTTGGCACAGAGCCACCCCAATTTTTTTCCATATTCTTCCTAGGCAGTATTTTAGACACTGATTAAAATATTTATCCAAATCCTTATCCAGTTTCCTATTCCAGTTATACTTTTTATTATTATTGAAGATCATGACCATATTGTTTTCAGTGTGTGTATCACTATCATTGCATTATGTGGGTTGAAATTTATAATATGTTTTATCATTGTATTTTTTAAATTTAAAATTGGAGTATGAAGAACTTGGTTCTTATTTGCCAAAAGGCCCTGCATTCTTTTATATATATATATTACAAATGAAAGAAGTGTTTCTTCGCTACCTTTATAGAATATACACACAGATTCCAGGTTCATATGCAGTCTTCAATTCAGATAAGTTGTCAGAAAAATTCCATTTCCAACCTGAAAATTCATTTAATATAAAATTGGGGGGCACATATTGATTGTAAATTTCTCAAAACACTTTATTGATAAGCCAGGCCAGACATGTTCTCAACATTTGAGATCTTGTTTTCAAGTCCTTATATTTAAGTCCTTCCAAGCTGCTTACATCCAGGTCATCCTGCAGATTCTTGTAAGTTTCTTTACTATCTCTCTTCAGATTTTTATATCAATCATTGGTAGGTTGAAACAGTTACTTTTAATTACATTTATGTATGTTTTGGCTTTAATAAAAGAAACATATTCTCTTAGATCAATCAGATTAAGTCCACCTTTGTTAATTGGTGCTTGCAAAATTGAAATTGATATTAACTTTGATGCCTTTCTCCAAATATATTTCATTGCTATATGATTATTTTTTTATGATTATTTTTGCTTATAGTTTTATTTAAAAGATCTACCCAGGGGTATAATATCCCAAGATTCCTGTTACATTCACATTAAATATTTTAGCCCTTGTGATATTATAAAGTTTCAATGAGGAGAAGTTGTTAAATTTTTTCTGCAATTTTTTCAGCTATTAATTTATTTAGATATTCATGTAGGTTTTAGAATGATATAGTGGTATATCCAAATAAACTGACAGGAATCTAGGAAGTCATAGGGTATTTTTTTCCAGTGGCCAGTTGCTATGCTGCTGAATTTGATGATTGAATAGCAGAGCTCGTCTTTCTTTGGAAATCTTCAAGAATGTTCATCACTACTTGCATATTGCAACTATCTTGAAAAATTATATTTATGTCATCTATGAACATGGTTACACCTATTTTTGCACCTAGATGTGGTAAGCAAAGGCCAGGGAATTGGTTTTCCACCTCCTTCACCAGAGGATCCAGATAAATAGTGAAAGGCAGTGCAGCCAGTGAAGAGGCCTGTGGGATGCCCTTTTTTGGTATAAAAAAATTGGATCTCATATAGTTCTTATCTGCTATTTCTGATCTAGTTTTCAATTGCATTTATTAAATATTTATATTCAGGTATTAAGCTTTTCAAATTTTCTATTAAATATGTCCAATTAACCAGGTCAAATGCTGATTGAAAATCAATTTGGATAGCATAATATTGCATTAATCTTATTTCTTTGGCATATTTTATTGCTTTCTGAATCTTTAAGGCTGCAATAACTGCACATCTGCCTTTTATATCATGATGGGCCTGTGATATCTTAAAATCAATCAGTGAATGCAGTCTTTTTAATAATATTCTAGTGAGGATTTTAGAGTCAATATCTTCTATTGATATATGTCTCAAGTCCTCAATTGTTTGTGTTTGTATTGACTTATTTTTTTAGGCTAAATACTGAAACAGAAACCTCCCAGCCCATTTTCCATTTTACCATTAACCTAATGATCTGCCCATCTGAAATAGTTTTGAACCTATATTAAATGTCAAAATGTTATATAAAAGTTGAGCAGTAAAATTTGCCATCATGGCCACCTGAATGACATCATCCATTTACATATGAAAGTACGCTATAATTAGACAGATTAGTAAAATTATAGAGTAGAAATTCTCATAATTATCATAAAATACTCTGTTCATTTATAAGACAATTCTTAATTATATTTGCTATTATATTCATATGTGGATGGATAATTTAAACCATGGAATGATGACATAGTGATTTGTACATATATTTTAAGATTAAATAAAAATATATAGTATAAAATGTTTTCTTTAAAATATGTTTATGGTTTTCTGATTTAATGTTTTATAGGGATAACTGAAAGTAAAGTTTTTAAAAATGTGTCCAATTTGTTTTTGTTTTTTTTAAAAAAGAAAGAAACAAACAATGTAGCCAAAAAAAAAATATGTCAAAAGGTTATTTACATCAAGTTAAAATAAAAGTCATTGGTTTGTAATTAAAAATGGGAATTTTGTTGTAAATAAGAAATCAGTTAGTGACCGCACCTACATTGGGTAAAAGTAAAAGCTAGTTTACTGATTAATTTTGTTTGCAACAAAAGACTTTACCCCATTAAGTCAGAAGACCATTACTATCTGCTAGGTATTAAAAATTTATAACATCTAAAAAAAAATTTAATTAATGAAATCGAAATCAAAATTATATAATTTATATATTTAATTAAAATTTTTTTAAGTGAATGAAATATAACACCTCAGAGACTTTATCAGTAGAAGAAAATCTGATTGTATGATTTTTTTAATTAAAAGTCAATTGATCCTGAGTCAAATGAAATTCCAAAAGGTGCCAAGGCTTGGTAGGTGGATATATATAAATAGGTTATATTTTAAGCAGGAGAATTTTGCTATGCCCTGCTAGAAAGGCAAGAATTTGCTGCCTTTCTCATGATGGAACATCAAAGTTTGATCCATCCAATGCCAAAGCAACAACCAATCTTGCCCTAACAAGCTTATTATAACAAATAGAAGATGCCATAAGCTGCTAAAAAGAACTCACCTTCATTCCAATTCAAGTACCCCAGTCCAGCTGTAGGAATACCATCTTAAATCATCTCCCAACTAAATAGAAGATGCCATAAGCTGCTGAAAGAACTCACCTTCAGTCCAGCTTGAGTATCTCTAATCCAGCTATAGGAGGACTGTTTTAATATCAATTAAAATTGCAGAGGTCTGTGTAAAATCTGAAATGATCATTATTTCTTTAAAATACAGGTTAGCTAACTATATTAATGTAAACTCTGTCTTAATTGTCTTATAAATAATATTTGAATACTATAAATAACCTACTTTTACTAATTTTCTTTATTAACTTAATGTTTTGCTATATAACTTAATCACTGTGGTTATATTTATTTCTCTTTTGCTTATTTTAATTATTATTAGTTATGCCTATGTTTCGAAATGGCATCATTTAGTTACAAAATATGTTTTTTTGGAAGATATTATTTAAAATCTTCATATTATTATTAATTATAGCATCATTTTTGCACACTGTTTCAAACCCCTATTTTATAAATAATAGCAACCATTTTGTGCTCATTGTTATTTTGTCAGTTATTAATTAATTAATGTAAATATAAAATGTGGCATATAAATCCAAATTTGCAGCCTTTAATTATTATGTTACTTAAAATTAAACTAGTCTGGAGTGTAATCATAAGTATATTTTTCTTATTAAAGTATTTGTAAATCCCTTAAATATACTTTCCCCTTAAGAGTTTATTAATTATAGATAACTGAAGAGATTGAATGGGATGAAGTAAAGTTTATATATTTTACATAAGTGAAACTTCATTTGGCCAGAGTTTATCTTAGCTTAACTATTTTATGCAGTTATCTGTTTTAAAAAAATAATGATAAAAAAGAAGAAATTAGTTAGTTAAGGAATAAGATGTCATAATAATGGATAATGTAGTAATATTTAACAAATTTTGTATAATTATATGTGCAAAGTAAGTAACATAATTATAATTAGTTTTCTGGGAGATATAAGATAGTATTTATTCATAGTAAATATTTAGGTTAGTATTTAAAATAATAATAAATAATGTTAACTGTATCATAAAATAATTTTTGTTTTATTTATTTCTAGTTTATAACTAATGAGTTAATATTATAAATAAAATAAATAATGTAAAATTGATTTATAATTAATCTTTAGTTTTATTAAAGCAGTCAAATAATAATTTAATCTTTAAGGTAAATTGGCCTTAACCTGTTAAAAGTTATTTCTAAATATAATATTCTTTCATATTTTTTATTTGTAGTCATTAAAAACTTATAATTAATTAGTGGAGGTCAGATTAAAGGTCATCCCTTTGTGAGTGTGTATGCATGCATAGAGATGTAAGAAGTAAATGAATAAATAATAATTTAACTACAATATTAATTAAAAACAAGAAAACAAATGAATGAATAAAATCAGTATAATTAAATATTTAAAAGGTCTATTGATAAATGAAATTGGTTTTAATTTTATATCAGTATTTCTGTTTTTATTTTTATGTAATACATTTTTTTTTATTTTCAAGATTACATAAAAGCTAATAATTAACTTTTAATTTAGAATCATTATACCATGTGATTTTCAAATAAATGGATCAAAATGATGTCAGGTGTCAATCAATTAATTTTCCAGCTGATTTTTTTTTAAAAAAAGAATTACAGTTAAAACAAAATAAAATATATTTATTGGTTGATTGGGATAAATTGACATTAAAAAAAAGTTGGGAGGGGATAGAAATAATTGTTATAAATAGAAGGTTTTATTGTATTTTGGTGTGTTATTGAATCCCAAAGTTTCCTGAAATCTTTCTTTCCTAAAACAAGTTGTAATTTTTTTTTTAAAACTTTATTATTTTTTAAGCAGAAATATGTTAAATTATATTTAATTATTCTAAAATTATGATGTGCAACTGCTAAAAAAGGTAACATATATATCTTGGCATTGCCTTTCATTTAATACTCTTAAAAGCTATAGTAAAATGTTTAAAGGAAATTTTATATTTGCTATCTTATCCTCTAACCACATAACTTATATCTTCCATAAAATGAATTTAAGATAGAGACAATTAATGTATTTATGGCTAGATAACTGTTGCTACATCGAACTTTGTTGTCGAGTATTACTTTGTTATTATTTAAATAGCCTAAAACTTAAATGAGGAAAATTGAAAAAAACATTTGTAGTAACTTAATTATATGTTTGAAATGTGTCAATATCCTTGTTAAATTCGTTTATAGCTGATTTCAAGTACCTATATTAGATTAATCATGCTTAATACTAACTAAAATATATTCTTCATTGTATTAATCACTTGTTTCTAAAATAGTTTAAGGAAAAAATGTTTTGCACTGAAATTAATTAAGGATGAATTTTATCTGTCAAATGTATAGTATAATTATAATGAACTGAAGTATTTTCTTATACCTAGATGTAAAATTGAGATAGTTTATTCTAGCTCTTTAAACAGATGGAAATTTCTACTTTCAAAATATTCCCACTCTTATGTTAAGAAGAGTAAAGAGAAATTATTTGGAAGCAAATTTTAAATGTTGTATGCAAAAATAATTAAAAAAAAAGAGAAAAAGTGTAAATGATGCTGTATTATTGCATAAGTAAACCGGGAATCCCTAATAATATTCTCACCTGAATGATTTGTTTTACTTACCATTCTATCGCCGGCTTATCCTTATTATTTTTAGTATTATGTTTTATTATTTAAAATATCTTTAAAGGAAGAAATTACATTAACTTCAAAGAACTCTTGAATATGTTCATTTGGAAACCTCTGCCATATATAAATTAAATGTTTTGACCAGAAGTTTCATGCTGTCAGATATATAGTATCCAATAAATTATATAAATGTATTGAATAGAAAACCAGTATGGAGGAAGCTAAAGCTATGAACTAAAGTTATTGTATTTTTATTTTGTGTGTTTTATTGGTTTAAAAAAAAAAGAAACCAGAAAAATATGTATGCTATATATATATTTAAATATGTGTATTACTGTTTAGTATAAATATGCCAGTTAAATTAATGCTATAATTTTAGTGTTAATGTTTTATTAGAATGTGTAGCCATTCTACCATTCTCAGATATTTTAGTATTATTATAATTGATAAGCGTTTCACAAGTTAACATATATTTAAATCATTTTTATTCACAGAGATTTAAATTTCATTCTTAGATAATTTAAATGTGGGGTATTTTATTGTTTTATTTAAAATCAGCTAAAGAGGTTTATCAGAGAGTTTTCCATTCATTTGTTTTATAAATGTTACATTAATAATAACCACAAATATTTTTATATATGCATTGAGAATTAATTACTCGCATTTAATTTGCAATTTTCTTTTAAATGTCCACTAGCCACTATATTTTAATATTTAATATTTTATATGTGTGCATTGTATCTTTGCCTCAAATTTTATATGCATTTAATTTTTAAGTAATTCTTATTTTAGTCGGTTGATATAGTTTGCACTGTTAGCTCTGACATTGATTATATGTGTTGTATTTTAAAATTCTTATTAATGACTTAGTCAGTTCAAGTGATATTTATATCTTGTTATTAGTTTAGTATTTGTTAGCCTCATAGAGCAAGGCTTTGTTAATTATTATTAGTATGCTTAATGGAGTAGACAAAGTCCTCCATCCTTATTGTATTGCTTTTCCATGAGGTGATGATGCTCATTCCCATTGAGGATTATAGTATATCAGATATTTGTATTCTTAGTGATTCTAATCACATATTTTGAAGTGCTTGATCTCACGAAGAGGATCCCACTTTTCTGGTGCATCTTTCCTGTTCCTGATGCACTGAGACAAGGTCCATGCATCCTATTTTCTGCCTCAAAGATAGATATTTTTGGAAGCCACCACATTCTTATTCAGCTCTGCAGAGCATATATGTATTTATTTTGGCCTATCACTCATGTATTAATGCTAGTTCCATTACAGTAGGTGGTGTTGCATTTGTTTTAGATATGTAATGAGAAAAAATGTTTGTTTGAGGAACTTTGCTTCTTCATGTTGTATTTAGGTATTTTTAATGCTTAAAGGTATATCAATGTCTGAATTGTGCTGTTATGATAGTTTTATCATCCACAAAACAACCAACAATAATTTATATGTATTTTTAAGTATGTAGACTATGCATATGGTTATAAGTGCAATTCACACATACCAAGTAGTTTAATATATTCCTCCAGAGTTTTCGCCACTGGAATTGTAAGTCTTTTAAATTTCAGTTTTAAACATTTGGTTTAATAATTTTATGTGGACAGAATTTTAGAAAATATGTGTATAAATTACCTCTGATGAGTGACCCATGCATTTAATTTAGTTTAAAGTTAGCTATAAATTTACTTAAATGCATCACTAGCTATAATATTAATAGTGTTTGTGTAATTAATGATAATTTAAAATATATGCTGTATATGCTAGTCCCAGCTTAGCATTTGCTTAGCTTAGGGTAGTAAATGTAAACCTATTAGTGTGTTATTCTGGTTGTTAAATGACATCACAGTATTATTAAATATGCCAATCAAAATAGAATTATGTTTGTTAAACTCATACCATTGTAATTAAAGTACAAAAGATTTAGAATCTCTAATTATTTAAAGAGATTAGAGTTTAATATCAAATAGCCTCTGCTTACTTGTATTTTTTTATTTATTTTTGTGTGTTTATTAAAATAAACAGTTTTAAAAAAAAGAGTTAAGGAGGAATACTCGGTAACTTTAGTCAGAAAAAATGTTATAATTTTGTAAATCAAAACAAAGTTTGAGAGTCAAAATGTTTTAAAAGATTCCAGTGCTATCTTGGCAATGTTTGTTCCAGTAATAATTTTTGTTTGTAAATATTTTTTTATTATTTTCCTTTATTGTTATTAATAAACCAAATTATTATTATTTAAAAAGTTTCGTTTCTGTTTGTTTTACTTTTATATGAAAA
Organism: Epiperipatus broadwayi; assembly: GCA_028023455.1. Taxonomy (NCBI): domain Eukaryota; kingdom Metazoa; phylum Onychophora; class Udeonychophora; order Euonychophora; family Peripatidae; genus Epiperipatus; species Epiperipatus broadwayi. The sequence goes on from JAQFVV010000443.1 coordinate 492,529, forward strand.
TTGTCTTGAGTTCCAAAGGTTCACAAAAATTTCATAAAGTATACAAAATATATTTTATACTGGTTTAAATTAATACTATTTACTTCCAATCTGATAAATAATAATTCAATTCAATGCAGAACCACAAATTCCATAAGAATCTAATCTAATATAAAATATATCGCATTTTATAAAATCAAATGCTTTGTTAAGATCAAAATGTGTGCCAATAGTATATTGTTATTTTTCAAAAGATTTAGGAATAAAATAAACATGTTCATTAATCATACATGTTGTATCTCTGCTCAGTAAAACAACCAAATTTTTTATCATGAAGTATTCTATTAATAGGTAAATAATATAACAAACTGAATTTAAAACCAAAAAGCAATTTACAAAAAAAAAAGTATAAGAAATAATCACTAAATGTCTGTAATTTTAAATTAACCTTTTATCTCCTTTTTAAATTTGGAACGATTATGCAATATTTCAATATTCCAGAGAAACAACCTGCAGAAAATTATAAGTAATTAAATATATTAATACTTAAACAAAATATAAGTAATAACATTTTGAAATCAAAACCATGACTAAGTCATGCTCCATAGAGTTTTTACAAACTAAAAATTAAGTTTGTGACTTCATCATTAGATATAGATGATAAATTAAGTATCCCATCAAATAGATCATTTATTTCATTCATACAAACATTAGTATTACTTTGAATTAGTTAGACTCATTCTGTCCCACAAAATGATGACTAAAAGCATGAGCAATATATTTTGAATTATGAATAATATTAACTAATTTATCAATAATGGACAGATGCATTATATTTTCATGTTTATCGTTTTTCAATAAAAAATTAATAAATTTCCACATTATATCACGATCTTTATTATAAAAGCATTTAATGTAATAATCTCTTTTAGCTGGTATGCACATTAACTTAAATCTAATGTTCAATTGGGTGACCAATTACATCAAAACTCTCCTTTTGTAAAACCCATGCCTATGATTTATCAGAAAAATTATTTTATCAGTAATATCTTTATAATTTTATATAATAAATATTCAGGCTCTCGTTTTTCAGCTATACAGTTGTGTTCAAGCTGTAAGTTGGGCAATTAAACAACAAGAAATTGACCATCATCAGGCTCCATATTTTTCTCATTTGTAATAAAATAAAATTAGATCACTAATGTAAAGATAAATGTAAATTGATGTATATAACCACACATAGATTCACCCTTTGTGATAAAATGAAGGGTCAGTATTTAATAAATAATGTATCCTGTGCTGGTGGTCATTATTAGCAGGTATAATTAAAAACTATTTCTAAAGAGTCAAAAAAAAAAAAGAAGACCCCAGACAATAATGGCCAATATAACCAATAGTTATCAATTTTTATTTCAGATTTGATTTTAAAATGTGGTATAAAATCTTAGACTAATCATCAACATGAGACAAAATACTGATATAAAAAAAGCAATATTTCTTAATGCATGAACATAATTTAGTGCTAAAAAAATTATAACTAAGCATATATTAAATATTATGTTATGATTATTAAATACTGATTATAATCATTAAAGAACATGTGCATATGCAAATAAAAAATGTAGATAAGCAGTTCATTAAACATGCCTCAGTCAGGGTGTTGAGATTATTGGAATTACTTCTGAATTTTAAACAAAGAAACATGTTCCTTTTTTTCATAGCTATAATTCAATTCCAAGTAAGGGAGATTGCATAAATTACAACTATGAAATGTTAAATGGATCATTCTATGATTTTGTGAGGTTAGAAGAAATGTGAGCAGTTGATTTAAAAACAGTGGAGTGGATTAATTATAAATCAAAAATGGAAGCAACATAGTGGAATTTAATAAAATATCAGATATGGGTTAGTCGTTCAACTTAGTAGAAGATATCAAATGCTGACAATTATGGTCCACTAAAATCTCATTGTTATAAAAAAATACCGAACGTTTTTGATCAGATCAAACATTTTAAACTTATTAGGTTATAATTTTGAAGTTAGAAATAGAAAACTTAAAAATATTAAAATATTATAAATAAATTTGGTATAGGCACAAAAAATGTTTAAAATAAATAAATAAATAACTGTGTGCTACAAATTCCTTTATTGGAAAAAAAAAACTTCATCAAAAATGAATATAAAATCTCACAAATAAAGGCATAATAGAGCTGGGTTGTATTTTTGACAGACAAAAACAAATAAATATTTTAGGTTCAACATAAGGAATGATGACACTTAACCAAATATAAAATAAAATTTTATACAAGCTAAAAAGGTAAACATAATTAACCCTCTTAAATATATCCAATTCTCCATTAATCTATACATTTTGCTCTTTTTAGAATATCATATTAATTTCTATATTTCCAAACCCTTTTTTTCATGATATGACTGCATGTTTCATCTCTTCATTTAAACTATTTATTATTTTGAAAGAGTATTGCAATTATATGGTCTACTTGTTTTCATAGTGTAAGTTTTTCTACAGCTTTTTCGTGTACTTAATGATTTTCCTATTTTTAAATAATAATGTCATCTTTTGTTGTTGAAACAACTTTTCTTTCAATTTAAGGCTGGCTATATTTACTACCATTTTAAAAAATTCCAATTATTTTACAGAAGTCCAGATTCTTATAAATGGATTATTTCAAAATATTTTCCTATTTCTTTTCTTCCTAAATTATCTTGACTCTTTTGAAAAATTTACAGATGTATTACTGCTTTTTTGCGTTATCTATGAAGTTCGTAATAGAACATTAATTCTTTTTTTTAAAAATCTGTCAAATGTGAGCCATCGCCTAAGTCTCTTAATAATTTAATGTAATTTTTTTTCTTTAACTTAAAATTCAGTGGAATGTACTAAACATTAGATACACCAGCTTTTAATAATATCTTTGTTAATGAATTAAAAGTTAAGAATTGCAAGTACTTTAATACAGATGGAAAAATAGTAATAGATAAAATTAATCACAAAAATAAATTTGCATGAAGTGGTTTTAATTAAAATAAAAAAAGAAAATGTGCTTGGCCAAGCGTTGTTAGCCGAGAGGTCACCGCAGCCGCCTTGCAAGCAAGTAGTTGGTTGCAGACGGTTGTGGGTTCGTGTCCCGGTAGATGCTATGACATATGAAAAAAAAAAGTGTTTGAAAAGAAAGTTTTTAATAAAGGTGTTTTAATAGCACTTTACTGCATAAAACTCTCAGGCTTGGATGCAGCGACTTCACACAATTCAGAAAAGTATAAAAAATGGTAAGTTACAAAGAGAAAACGAAAGCGATGTATATAATGAAAAAAAAAGTCTTTGTTCTTACCGAAGGAATCAAAAGATTGAAATAGAGCTAGATGAATTCTAGAAGATCTAACAAGATATAAACAGTTGAAATCTTAAACAAGACCACAATAGTTTATAAAAGATGTAGAATAAGACCAGTAAGAGGTAGACGAATGAAATGAGGAAGTTTACTAGACAATGTGAAAAAAAAAATAGGAAAGATTTTCATTCGGCATTAACTTGGTAACGATTAAAAACGACGATGATGACATTATATTTATATTTTAATTATATATATCATTTTAAAGCATTATGAATCCATTTCAAGGTAAAAAAGATATTACTAAGTGTATTCCAGTTTTTCTAATCTCTAGTCTCTCTTCTCCACATTATACCAGCTTACTTCCTTACTTTATCCTTTCATTTCATATATGTTTTTTCTAGATTTCCCCCCAATCTCTTGGGATATAGTTTAAAGCTTCAATTGCCCATCTATTATTATCTCTTCTAGCAATATGTCCATCTAGCAACATTTTAGTCTTAATGTTTTCATTGATGTTAGTAACACCTGCTTATTCTCTTACCCATAATATTTCATTTTTAATTTCTTTTTGATATTCCTAATGTATATTTCTCCATATTTTTTTAGTGATCTGACACTTTACATTTCTCTTTTGTCAAGGATTCAAGTCACTGATGTATAATAAAAATTAGTAAAACACACAAATTAATACATTGCACAGGTTTAAACCCGCATTTATATATGTAATATAGGTGGGATTCAAACTCAGACTTTCACATGACTCACTACTCTCAGTGCCATCTCATATTGCTGGCACACCTGATCACACATGTTGAAAAGATAAATAATCACCAATACACATATTTCATGCTAAACAAGCAATCATCAGTTGGTCTAGATTACTATCCTGACACATATATATAATCAGTATTCAGCTTTATATTAAAATTGCCAATCTTCATACTTTAATAGATAGGCTTCAAACTATTCCAACTCACAACTCTTCATCTTTCCATTTCATTGAAAATCTGATGGTGGAACGTTCAAAGCCCTTGTTAGTGCTAAGGTTGTCATCCTACCCATGTTGACATATTAGTAATTCTGACCCCTTATTACAGGAGAAAAATCCATTTATACATTATACATATATAGCCTGTCCATTAAAGTATAAAGATTGGCTATCTTAATATAAAGCTGAGCACTGATTATATATATGTGTGAGGATAGTAATCTAGACCGACTGATGATTGCTGGTTTAGCATGAAATACGTGTATTGGTGATTATTTATCTTTTCAACATGTGTGTAATAAGCTGGGCCAGCAATATGAGATGGCACTGAGAGTAGTGGGTCATGTGAAAGTCTGAGTTCGAATCCCACCTATAAAACAAATATATTAAAAATCTTCCTTTTCTACCAAAAACACCCCATTCAAGTTTAATTCTGTGATTAATTTTATCTATTACATTTCCATCTGCATTAATAACCTGATTAAGGAATCTGTAGTTGTTAACTTCTTTCATCATTACCAATCTTTATTTTCTTTTTCAAAAGCCAATCTATTGCACATTACTTTAGTCATTTTAGCATTTATTTTTAATCCTACTTTCATCTGATAACTCCTGAAATATTTCCTAAACTCTGAAGCATTATTTGCAAAAAATAATCATATCCTCTGCAAAATCTAAGTGACTTAATAAATAATCCTCATTTATTTTTACTCCTTTAGTTTTCTATAAAACCTACAAATTACTTCTTATATGAAATCATCCTCTTGTTCATCCTTCTCAATGTTACTCTTTTTAGTATAATTATATAATGCAGTCTGTCACATCTTGGTATATATCTTTTAGAATATGACAATATTCCAGATCTAATACCTCAAAAGTGTCAGAGCTTTAATCACTATAGAAATGTTTACAGAATCAAATATCTTTGTATAATTTATAAATTCAAAGCACAATGACAATTCATATTCATTGGGCAGTTGAAAATTTCTCTCAATACTTGAATATGATCAACTGTGCTAAAAACACTAATCTAAAGTTTTCTGTAAACAAGTTGTAATTAATTAGCTTGGTAAAAATTTTGTACAGAACTGATAAAAGGTTGTTATGTCTGTAATGTCTAATATCTCTTAATCAACTTTCTTTAATATCAATATTATTACTGCAGTCTTCCAATCTTGTGATTCATTTTTGTCATTTACTTTGGCAACAATTTTTCTATTTCTTCATCGGCATTGATTATAATTTTATCATTTCCTGGATTTCTCTTATCGTAGTAGACATAATTATATATCTCACTTTTTCATATATTATGTTGGGCAACTTAGACGTAGTAATTATAGGGATAATTTGTTTTTGTTGTTCTTCATTGCTATATATATAATTTATTACAAAACTTTTCCGCATATTTCATGATTACTGCAAAAATAACTTTCCTATCAATTTTAAGGTGTTTTAAAGTTAATAACTAATCTTTCTTTGAGACTTTTATTCTCTTCTATAGCTTTCCTTGCTAATTTACACATATTTTCTTATATCGTTATTAACTTTTTTCCTTACCATTGTATAAAACTCTAGATATTTAATTCTTTTTAATGGATCATTTATATATTTTTTAATATTTCTTCTTTTCTTCAAATATTATATAAACATTATACTGTATATACAATTAGTGAATAATATATACCTATATTTTTAAAAATATAATTAGGGAAGTTTTTAAAATAATAGATACACACAGATTTTTGTTACGCGGATATAAAAAATATACACACATATACATACATGTATATGTCTTATTAAGTGATAATTGACATACTCCAATATACTATAAATCTAATTTATATACTTAAATAAAATTATATATTATAAATATGAATTATAAATATTATAAATGTGAGTTATAAATGTGAATCTCCACTGTACAAAATTTCATCCTAAAATAATCTTTTACACTGTTAGGATGAAATGGATACATATATAAATACAGAGTTACAAAATCATATTTCTAAATATAAATCACAATTTTTCTTTAGCATTTTTATTTTACTTAAAATTTATTTTTTCCATGATAAAATTTATTTATTTGTAATTATGGAAAAAAATATTTTAAACAGTTAATACACATCGAATTAAATATATATATATTTTCAATTATCGTGTTTTATATATATTGGCGTTAAAGAAAGTATTATTTATGCACATACATATATAAGTATTTACCAACGTTTTTATATTAATGAAATTTATATTATTACAAAATACTTATTATTATTATTTTCTAAGTAATTTACCAACTTTTACATTTTTAAAAGAAATAGAAAAAGCTTATATCAATTAACCGTACATTCACCACGTGACATTTGCTATCTCACTTGTAATTTATCATTTCAAGAATAATAAGATTACATAATAAATATCATATAATGGGAAATAAATTGACAGAATAATGATAAGTAACAGAAGCTTACACAAAATCAGGTTGTTTCAACCTGTCAGCCTGTCACACAATGAAGCCAGTTGTCTTTTTATATTATAACCGCTGGGATTTGCTTTTGTTTCCTTGCCCATTCATTAAGTTATTCAAACTTCTCTCTTGTGATTGGTCAAGCTTCACATAAAAATTCTCCAATGAAAATGTGATAAAATTAAAGAATAATAGTTAGAAACCTATTAACAAACCAATGATTATAAGTTCACATTTGCTATCTCTAATAGAGTTAATGAATGCGGAAAGAACTAAGATAAAGAGCAATTGCTTAGCCAATAGAATTTAATTGCTATGACATTTTTAAAGAGTATACATCACTCATATAGTTTCAAAGAGAGAAAGAAAAAATTTCTTACCGAGATCGAAACAACTTTTACAAATTTTTGTTCAACATTAATGCGTAGCGTATAATTTTTTAAAAATATAAAAGAGAAAAGGTAGATGTGATTCCTACTAATAAATAAATTATATATATAAATAATAATAAAAAATGGATTTAGTTACGTCAAAATTAAGTATAGATAAGTTAACATCGGATAAGATGGAAAACAATGCATTAACATCAACATCTTTGGGGTTATCTCGTTTAACTCAATCTTTTACTTCCCCACCTATACGTGTTTCTGCATTTACTTCTCTTCAACCATCAGTCTCATCTGGTAATGTTAGTAAAATTCATGATGTATCTGGATTATCATATTCTTCGAGATCTCCCATAAAAGAAGCAGATTCGACACCATGTTTTAATTTTTATCCTCCACCTCATCTTCTATCTGGCCATCAAGCAGCATTTCGAAGATATTCCGAGTTACCCCTTCCACCCCCGGGATTACCACCATTTTGTAAGTACATTTTATTTATTAATTCTCTATTAATATATACACATTTATTATTTTAATTAAGGCTGATTATAAAGATGGATTGAATCTCTCGAACATATTTAGTTAAAAATAGTTTTAATTAAGTGTCTTCTATTTAAATTTTAACTATCAATTTATCAGTATAACTATTTAAATCTTATTTAAATATTTATTTGACTGTTTTTATGCAACTGTTTGTTTATATAATACAAATTTATTTAATTTACTAACTGAAAAAAGATTATTAATCAATCTCAAACTTTATCTGGTGGTATCTTTTCTTAAACATTCCTATCTACTTCAGTGGACCAATTCACCTGGGGATAAATTTAACAAACAAATCAAAGACCTCTCATATAAATGCGTTATATATATAATATAGTTATAATTAAATGAATTTGAACACAGACTTTCAAGCTCCTTTCAGCTATCCCTCCATCTTAAACAACTGACACCCATGACCACATACATGTGAAAAAGATAAATAACCTCCAATACGCGTATTTCGTGCTGAACCAGCATTCATCAGTTGTCCCAGATAACATGTATGTGATCATATGTGTCAGTTGTATAAGATGAAATGGATAGCTAAAGAAAGCTTGAAAGTCTTTGTTCAAATCCCCTGTAATTACATCTAAGGTTCAGTACATTTCAATATATTTTTGTATTTAAAATATATAGTTGTAAATAGCTTTAAATATAGAGATGCAAAGGTTAAGATTTCTACAGCCCCCCTCCCCCAAATAATAATAAAAAAAGAAAATATCAGGTTGGTGAAATATTCTCGTGATTTTTCTACTTCGTTTTAGCTTTTCAATTAGTCTAGCTGGATTGGCAATGAATTGGTTTTGCAGTAGCGTCAATTTTAAACTTGTTTTGAAACTCTCAGATATCTGGAAAAATTTACTAGTTTACCCAGATTTAAAATGCGCTAATTACTTTATTGTGAATTACTTTTTACATACAATGCATTTATATTTTAAACTTTAAATTAGGTTATATTTTTAATTCTAGTTTTAATTTTTTTTAAAATTATTTATTTAAAATTCTGTTATCCAAAATTGTTTATTTACCTAATTATCTGCGAACAACAATCATTCACAGTACAGCGGTAGAATTATGAAATTTGAAGCTAGAGATCCATGGATCTGACTTCAACTTTTAGCAATAAAACCTGATTATTTTTTTAAAGCATTTATATTTTTACAGACAACAATACATATTTGTAAATAATGTAATTGTTCCAATATAGACAAAAATATTATATTTGCACTCATAGAGCTGCAAAAAAATAAAACAACTCATATTGATATTTTTGCTCATACATTAAAATTTATGCAGCGTTAACATACAATATACCATTCTTGCCTAGTCCCAAATGCTTAGGTCACAAGTTTTATTATATACAATTAGATTTTCAGGTAATTTTTGATATGAACTTCATAATACTCTGCGCAACAGTTCACCATTCTCTTTGTTCATTGCTTAAATTTATCAATTTCCTTCTTAACTAAAAAAACAATTTTAAGTTAAGCAAAAACTTCATTAAAATATTTATTATATTCTGAATTATCAAAGATTTAGCTCAAAAATCTACTTTGTCCGCTACCTGTTCTGCAACCTGCATTATTCTTTACTTAAATTTACTGTACCTTATGTCTCATCTTTAGATAGAATTTATTTGTACTTGCTTAGTAGATGATGTGATAATGTTAATTAAAATTTTTTGTAAACACTCTGAAGAATTATTGACAACTTTTCTTAATTAGTGAAACGATTTAAACATTTTTTATGCCCATTACAATTCTTGCTAAAAAAAATTATTGAAAATATTTATTTTTAACAGTTTTTTTATTATTAATGAAATAAGTAAATTATAAGACTCTTCACTGTAACATGATTTAGTTTTTACAGAATATATCTAACAAGATTAGAATTGTAAATACTACAATGAGAGAAATTCCCATCTTCTAAATATCTTGGTGATCTTAATCAAACATAAGATCAGTCTCAAACTGTACACTCAACATATATATTAATACTAAGTTTTTTAAAAGATTCACTAAAACATCTATTTAATCTGCTATTAATATTTATGAGATAGAAATAATTTGATTTTCAAAATTTCATTTTTGCTCATATAAACTATGACCTTTTAGGTAGATTACAGTACTTCTTTTAATAAAGTAGATTATTATAGTATCACTGATACTTATAATGCTAAATTATTACATTCTTATTGTTTTGTCCTTTCTAAAATGATAAAAACATTAAAGAGCATGGTTAATTGACAGAGTATGCTAGTTTATACTGCCGACATAAAAAAAAAAAAATCATACATCTGATTATAATTGTTTTCTTTTTTTTGAAAACCTAAAAGAAATTTTTATTTTTTTTTCTAAAAAAAATAAAAAGACCTAAAGTTTTTTTTTCAATTATTATTTAAAGAGCTGGATCACTATATATTTAAAATCAAATTACTTATCTAAGAAACTTTTATCAGCAGCAGTGGGTAGTACAGGTATATTATAGAGATCTATTTATAAACTAAAATGTGTATGAAAAAGCTTAATACAAAGTCTTTTTAAACCAGAGAATTATTTTTTTTTTAACATACCATTTATTTTGTAATAGTATCACAAAATGTCTATTTTATAATATCTTATTTCATAATCTTCACATTGCTAAATAAAATAGATTTGATCAATATATATATATATTATTCTCAATTAAAAAAGGAAGCAAAACTGTTACCTATTCCCCATGTAATATATCTATAATAATATTACAAATCGATGTCTGTATAATATTGATAAATACAGTAAGCAAAAAATTTGAAAACTACAATAAATATAATCGTTAGGTGCTCTTTTGACTATCCTCTAAACTTGGTCAACTAATACTTTGAAAGGTTAACCTTCCCATAATTCTGTGATTTTAACGATTGCTGCCTGCCTATTGATTAAGTCTTGCTTGTATTTATATATTAGCATAGCTTCCTTTATTTTCCTTTTTTGTTTTTTCTTTCAGTTTGCAATTACTATAATTGAAATTAAAACCATATATACATATTTATTATGGTCGTAAAAAACAGAAACTGATAGTTATTATTACCTTTGCAATTTTGTTTTGTATTTTGAACTCTTTTTAATAACACAAGTGCTCTTTAGTTTTTTCCCCCAATATACATCTCAATTCCCCTATATATCCATTACCACACCTACATATCCATTTATAAATGATGCAATTTTTATTTATAAATGAGGTTTTATCTTTAGAGTTATTTATTAATTTATTTAATGTAGGAAGTGCATAAAATGCAATGTCACATATATCTTTATGAATTTTCCTTATGAAATTTGCTTGTTGATTTGAAATATATGTTATTGATATCCAAATTTTCTTATTAGTAGAAGAATTAACCTTATTATTAATATTTTTTTATTTTTATATTTATATTTTGTATTAAAAATTTTAATAGTATAATAAGTATGATTGTAATTATAGCCAACATTTAACATTTCATTAGGATACATTTCAATATTTTTGCCATCCAATGAATATTTACAAAGATTATCATTTTTGAATAAGAAGGTTTTCAAACCTGCCATTTATCAAAAGTACCAATGTCATATAAAATGGCAGGTTTGAAATCCTTTTCATTCAGAAATGATAAATATTCATTAGATAAAGGCAAAAATATTGAAATGTATTCTAATAAATTGTTAAATGTTGGCTATAATTACAACATATTTATTATACTATTAAAATTTTTAATACAAAATATAAATATAAAAATAAAAAAAATATTATTCTTCTACTAATAAAAAAATATCACTATCATGTATTTCAAATCAACAAGCAAATTTCATACGGAAAATTTATAAAGGTATATGTGACATTGCATTATATGCATCTCCTACATTAAATAACTCTAAAGATAAAACCTCATTTATAAATAAATATTGCATCATTTATAAATAGATATGTAGGTGTGGTAGCATATATATAGAGGAATCGAGATGTACATTGGAGAAAAGAGTACATTGGAGAAAAGAGCTAAAGAGCACATGCTGTTATTAAAAAGACTTCAAAATAAGAAACAAAATTGCAAAGGTAATAATAACTTATCAGCTTCCATTTTTTACATTCATAATAAATCATGTATATATGGTTTTAATTTCAAATATAATAATTTCAAATTGAAAGAAATAACAATAAAAGGGAAATAAAGGAAGCTATGCTAATATATAAATACAAGCAAGACTTAATCAATAGGCAGGCAGCAAACGTTAAGATCACGGAATTATAGGAAGGTTAACCTTTCAAAGTATTAATTGACAAAGACTAGAGGATAGTCGAAAGCACTCCTAAGTGTTATATTTTATGTGCTTTTCAAAATTTTTGATTACTGTATTTACTAATATTTAATTATAAGTTTACACACACACATATATACACACATATATATATATATGAAAATACTTAAAACAATATCCATATGTGTAAGTTGCAAATTTCAGTAATTTGTATTGTTATTTATAAGTAGTTTTTTTTTTTTAGTGTTTCCAATTATAAAGGGGGGAAAATAATTGTAATTACTTATATACAAATAAATTTATTTTTAATATAACTAATTTAAATTTTAAAGTGTGCTTTAATTAAATGGTATTAAAAAAGATGATAAATAATACTTTGTTACTGAGTCAAATTTAATTTATTTAGATATTTTATTGTGCACACAGAAAACTTAAAATATACCTTGCGTATGTACATTAAGTTTTTGACTAATGATAACTTGAGGAGACTAAAACGATTTGGACTACAAACTAATAATGTTCGATCATTATCATCGGTTATTTGACATCTCTTTACAATTGACACAATTTATTTTAGCATTTCAGATTTAAAATTGCATTATAAATTCTAATAAGTTCTGGTTAAGCTGCAGTTAATAGTTTTATGTTTGTTGCTTTATCTTTATTAATTTATTTGATACACATTTTTTGTCCTATAAAAATGACCCTTTCTAACAAAAACACTGTTATTTCCTATGAAAAGTAGGTTCATAATATTTTATCATTTTATGGATTAATTATATTTAAATTTTAGAACTTTATACAGGCACACATAAAATACAGATATATACTTATTACATTAGTTGTATTTTGAAAAAAAAAAAGAAAAAGAAAAAAAATCTATTCAGAAAAAAATTGTTCAAAGTTTTAATATTCTGATTTTTTACTATGTAATTAAGTAATAACTTTCAACTATCATTGAAATAAAACATTTTATTTTTCAACTTTCAAATTTTTACTTCACATTTTAATATTAAAATAGAATAGTAGAAAAAAGATCGAAGTTATTAGAAAAGTAACTAAAAATGAATATTATATACTACTATTTATTATAGAGTACAATGTAAATAAGAAAAAAAAAAGAATACTTCACCCATAGAAAAGCAAGTCAAAGGTAAACTGTTGTCAAATTTAAACATTGCATAAAAACATTAGTCAAGATGATTAGTTTGTAGTAAGAGTCTTGTTTAAAAGTTAATTATTAATTAAAGACAGAGAAATCAAACATGATAAATTAGATGCTGGAGTTTTAGAAAGTTAAGAGGTTTAACTCTAATAATCCCAATATCATTAATAAAGTGCATGTTACTAGTTATTGAAATTACATTGCACAAGTTTTATATAATAAAAGCTTTTGCCATTTCTGTGTTTATTTTTACTGAAATTTGATTGCTTATGAGACGCTAAATACACAACAAGAAAAACAGCTTCTAAATAGCTCAATATACAAGGGGTAATGCATCTCTAATAGCTTTTCATAGAAAAACAATAAAGCATTAATTTGCTGACTTTCCAAAAGCCAAGTGGAAAAGGTTAAAATAAGTTTTCATTTTTGTGTTACTTATTCACTATCTAAAAATAATTAGAATAATAAGAATGGCTATTGACACTACTTTAATTTAAAGAAAAAGCTTAAGCTAATTATAATCTGAAAGATTTTCAAGTTTACTTGATCCTGGAATTGAACTCAGACCATCGGTCATGATAGACAGATTCATCACGATGTTTTTACTGAGAAAGCTATATATATATAGGAGGAATTTGAATTACATATTTATTGTAAAAGAAAAAGAAAAATTATATATATTTGTAATTCTCAAAGGTTTGTCACTTTTCTTGTACTATTTATAATGTATATATAAACGTTTTAAATGACCTAGGCGACGAAAGCATGCTCAGCTAATTAAACTTTTGAATAGAAAAGCGTTCAAAACGTTTAAGTATACAATGAATATATTTGTGTGTGTATGATCAATCTTCTGTTCTATATTTTCTTAAAGATGTATCAGCCCTGTTATGTAGGCTGATAATATGTATTAGATAGAATAAAGGAATAAACAAAAAATCCTAGTTTATTAATATGATAGTAATATGAAATGCAATTTTTCTAATACTGCATATAATTAGGTAAAGAAAAAAGTTATATTTTAATATATATATATATCAAAATCATCTTTATTTGCACAAAAAGTAAAATATACATTGTAAGATAGAGTTCATGTTTACAATATATGTCTGACACATTAAAGACTTAGTAGTTATTAAATTAGATGATCAGTACAGGATTAAAAGTAAAATTTTATGAAATGTTACATATCAGGGGTGATGTAATTTGGCATACAAATCCCATGGCGTGTAAAGTTTGAGTGTCATGAATAAATAATATACATGGCCATTGCTAAATATTTAATTGACTCCATGTTTGCTCAGCAAGGCTAAGCAGGCATGTTCTTAGATCACTTTCTTTAGCTTTATATAATAACTTTAGGAAAATGTCCTCAATAAATCCGGTCAACTCTCTATCAAATAATACCTTAAAATAATTTTAAGAAGAAAAAATCTCTTATATGTATTTCCGCAGTTAGTTGTGAATATTTCATATTGAAACACTGTATCATACAATTTGCAAAAATTCAAAATAAAATGTAGTTCTTTAATTGCTGAGTAAATTATAAATATTAAATAAAATGAAACAATCTATTCAAATATATATATATAGTCTGCATCAATTATATTTGTTAAGCTATTATTCTAGCTAATAAAAAGTTTAAAATATATTCTCATCTTTTTATCAGGTGCTTAAGAACTAAATTTTTATATTTTAATTTACAATACACTAGCAATAATATATGTATAGATAGAAAGATAAAACAGTTTCTACTGAAAAGTAAAGACTTCTTCAATTGTCTCCTGTTCTATAGTGTATAGTAATAAAAAAGAAATCATTGCTCCCTAATTTGTCAATGCATGTGGTGAGAATCATAACAATTTTCTTTATCTTTATTTTTATCCTCAGAATAAAAAAAGCCAGATACTAATTTATCACTAATATTGAATAGGTTTGGATGTTAATTGGATATCTAAAACAAAAATTTCAAATCTAATTAATATCCGATTTTTTTTTTTTTTACAGTTTATTTGGTCAATAACACGAAAAGTAAATGGACCACCACTATTCTATGAGGATCTAGATACATCATCAACCTTTTATCATCATTTTTAATTTTTATCAATTCATTTGAAGAGGTTTGAAGATTTCATCCAATTTAATGCAAATCTTATTCATAATTTTTCTCCTCTACATCATTCCATTATTTTTTTTTAAACCTTACCACCCATATCACATATTATATTCTCTTGGGTGTCCACCTGTTATTATTTTTCCTAATGACATATCCAACTTATTCCATTTTAGTCTTTTAATTTTTGAATAATATTAATAATACTTTTTTTTTTTTACTCATGTCACTTTAGATTCCTTTTTATTACTTCCAATCTCAATTTTCATTGTGTATTCCTAAGTTTTTGTATTGCTTTTTTATTAAATGTTTAAATTTCAGATTCAAAAGCAACCATTTTCATAAAACATGTTTTTAAAAACATCTCTTTTTAAGCTCATAGACATATTTACTTTTAATTATAAAATATTGCTCTCAAAAACACTCAATCCAAGCTTAATTCTATGATTAATTCCATTTGTTTATTTTCATCAGTATAAATAATCTGTACACGATTTTTTAAAGATGTTAACTTCGTCAAATTTATTATTATCAATTTTGATTTTACCCCTGAATATTGATCCATGAATATTAGTTTATACTTACATTTAGTACTATTTTTTTAAATTTATTTATCTCTAATAACTTTTATAATCGCATACACACATATCACCTATAAAATTTAAATGACTTAAGTAATTTCGTTTTTTAAAAAGTTTGGAGAACTGAAATCACTCTGTTATTTATTGTCTTAGTCTTCCATGTAGCATAATAACTGATGTTACATTTCAATAAAAGTTTTCAGAATATGATGATGTCCCGTCTGTGTCTTGTTGTTTTAAAACTTTAAGCCAGTTCTGAAATATTTGCATTATCAATGGATTTTCTTAATCTATAAATTCAAAATATAAATGTAACTTATATTCTTTGATCTTTTTTATAATTTTTCTTGAACTTGCATATTTTCTGCTGTATTGTAACAACTTTTTTAATAAGTTTGTTTTTTTGATTGATTTAATTCTAAAGTTTTTTGTAGAACAATTATATTGATCTTACTAAAAGTCTTACATAGAATTGACAAAGCAGATATATCTATAATTACTTATATTTATTTGTTTGATTTTTTAAAAATGTTTTATTATTATTGGGTTTAATCTTCAGGTATATGTAGAACTGTTTTAATTTTTCACAGTTCTAATTGCATGTTTTGAATTTTCACCTAAAATACTTGGAGTTTTAAAAGATGTTGTAATTCTAGAGTCTACTTAGTTTTCTTGTTTTTTAATTACTATAAAGTACTCAAGGCTCATGTACTAAGATTGTAGCCTTATTTAAGTATTACTGCTGACATTGCACTTAATAAGAATTAATATTTATAAATTTTTTTGTATAATTCCTCCACATGCTTTATGATATTATCACTTTCTGAGTAATAGTATCATTTTTTTATTTTGCTGGCTGAAACAACTTTCCATCCAATATCTAGATATTGTTTTATATTTTTGAAACTGTAGTTTTCTTTTATAAAAGCTTATCTTAATAATTTGCTTTTATATTTTCTTATGTCAAAAATTTTTGTATCATTGTACAGAAGAATCCCCCCCCATATTCAATTCTTTTATGTCCTTTCAACACAACTCAGTTATATCTTCATTCAGATGCTTTCCAAGTCCATTTCGCTTTGATTTTTCTTTTCTTTTTTTTTTTTTTAGATAAGAAATTAGTCCTATATAATTTTTCTCTCCCAATTAGGCAAGTCTTAATTCTTCATCATTTCTGAGTCCACAATTGAATTTATTTCTAGCACTTTATTAATAAGTGTATAGTATTATTATTTACATGAAACACACGTGATGTCACAAAATAATTTAATATTCTTTCTCTGCAGTTTAGTGCAATAATAGAGTGCCATACTCTGGTATGTGATGTCGAACTTCTTATGAACTCTAAAGCAATAAAGCTTTTCGAATATATTTGTATCACAGTAAAAAGCAATAATAACGAGAAAATTATTTTTATATAGACCTTAAAGTCTTCTCTGTATATATTGCATTTATCTGGAAGATTGAACAAAGTAGAATACTCAGTTGTAGTAAACCATTAATATTTTAAAATTTATGAGCATTGTAACGAAAAAACAACTTACTGGTTATAATAAGTCATACTTTCTAGTTTTTTTGTGCCACTATTGATTTTAATATGATAATTTATAAATTTAATTATTTAAAATAGTGTTAAAACTAGCATTTATTTAAATTGAAAGCTTTAAATATATTGTCCACTTAATTCGTGAAAAAATATTACTCCAGGAATGCTAGGGATCTAAGAGTGCTGGATTAACAATAACTCATTTAGTTGTGTGAGAAGGAGCATGGCTCTTGTAGTGTAATGACTAGCATATCAGGTTTTAAGCTTCAAATTCACCTAAAACTTTACGTTTTTTAGGTGCCAAGCAAATTTAAGATATCCTTCAAAAAACAACTTTCACTCTACAGCGCTGTCTTTCAATTATTAATCTATAAATTAGTATCCAAATAAATTCTCACTATCTGTCATTTAACTAACTGTGAGAATTATCTTTTCATCGTGAACAAAACCACTAGGAGAGATTTAGTCTAAAGTAGATTATTTAAATGTGGTTTCACTTTATTTACTTTATAAATTATTAATATTTATTTTATGGTGGAAAAAATTTTAATCATTTATATTAACTTACAGATATTTAAAGCAGTATCCAAATGACATTTCAAAATTAGAGTCCACTTGAATTGGTTATCAGAAAATTGTAAATCTGTTTAGCAGTCTGACAATAATGCCTATATAACAATATTTTTTCTAGAAATAATAAAAAAGCGTCCAAGAATCAAATAAGAAATAATGTTGACATTACAATGGCTTTTGTTAAATTTTCTTTTCTAAAATGTTGAAATAAAAAATGATTTATATATATGTATCCATATATAAAGATCCTTGAGAAAAACAACTCACTACATATTAAGTTAAAAGTCCAGGAAGTTTAAACTCGTAAATCAAATTGTATTGGAATCATAATGTTGACATATCATACACGCTGGAAAGATTGATTGTTTTATTTAATTTAGATTTAGACAAAAACAAATTCTCTTTGAGATGAAGAAATAAAATATTTTTATATAAATTAGAGAATAATATTAATCTGGTGAAGCAACATTTAAATGGGATATATTATTGATACAAATGGAAAACATTAAGGTTTTATAATTTAACAATATGAAATAACTATGTCAATAAACTTTCAAATTAAGTAGGTAGTGTTCTTTAAAATAAAATAATGAAAGACTTAAATATTTTTGATTATATATAAAATTATAGAGATTGCAATTATTAGCTGAGTTTATATTGACTGGTTTGATATTAGAAATTAATGCTGTTTAACTTTTATGAAAATAGACTAAAACAATCTAGGATCGTTTAATGTACGTTTGTAAAATACTTATTTTATAAATATTTCATCGATGTGAAAACATAGTCCTAAATCTTGTATAGAGTATCGCGTACAACCGCATACGTATTTAATTAGTGCTAGTTTAAACAAATATAAATTTCATAACTATATATTGTTTACTAAAATTAAAAGTTTAATATTCCAAACTAAGTTTAACGCAAATTAATTATGATCTTATTAGAGACAAAAAAAAAGGGGAGGGGGGCAAGCTTATATATAATAAATTTTACAATTTTATTATGGAGAAAAGAAAGATGTTTGGAATATGTTTTCTACTATTATTAATTGTTTTAATTTTTATAATAAAACAAAACTATTATAATCGCAAAGAAATACATCCACTCACACAAATACCGAAATATTGCAAAAAAAAAAAAAAAAGATCTAAAAAAAGAAGTTAAAATAATAGATATATATTTTATGTTCCAAAAAAAAAAAATTAAAATGATAGAAGAAAAAGGGAAATAAGTGATTTTTTAAAAAGAAGTTATAATAACTATTCAAATTAAAAAGGCAAACAAAAGATTAAGTAATTATGGATAAAGATGCTGAATGAGCGTTTCAGTTTCAGAGATGGGAGAGATAGATTCAAAAATTAGAGATTTCTAAATTAATTTTCATCTGAGAAAAACAATAACAAAAAGATTAGTTAATGGAATGGCACTTCTAACTCCGTCACTTCTAGTGCTATTTTTCTTTTGATTCTTAAGCTATAAACCTTTTCGTTTTAACTCGGTCATAATTATTTAATGTCTGAAGGTCACCTGATCTTTCGAACAATTCATCATATGATAAATAATAATTTTCTTTTTTAATTACAGTAACAACTGAATATATATATACTATAAACAATGGCAGACTTATAGAACTATTATTGATCAAGTGTTATCACTTGAATATAATTCTCTGTGGTTTAATTAAAAGCTTATTTTTAAGCAGAGAATATATCATACATATATATTGTATCTAATTATTATTTAGTTGCAATATAAATGTAAATTATTATATAAAAATAAATGTGTAAGTATATATATATAACGGTGTATTTTTAAATGCCTTGTAAAGAAACTATATATATAGTACAGGGATCCCCAACCCTATGCCCGCGGGCACCATGGCGCCCGCAGACCATTTTACATATGCCCGCCGCTATCCGAAGACGATAAAAAATTATTTATCTGATACAAATAAATTTAATTTTTAAAATTTCTTATAAATTATTGTATTATATTGTAATCAAATTGTAGAGCATACTATACTTTTACAGCGTAAAAATATAAACGTTTTGTTTGCTATTGTCAATGACCCCCGATTCAATTTCCGATAAAAGATAAAAACTATTTGCAAAATATACATCCTTAGACTTTCGAACTTTTTTATTTAAGTTTGTTTTAAGCCATTTCAATATGGATATTATTATTATGCTTTTTTTTTTTTTTAACGAAGAAATAAATCTTTAATTAATTAGTAAATGATATGCTCTTACATTATATATTCCATCAAATGAATATAGTTTTGATTATTATTTTTTTAAAATACCTACATTTAAGTTTGTAATTAATTGAGTTTTAAAATTAACCCTTCTTATTTTTTCTTTTAATAAATTAAATATATATTCTTAGCTTGATGTGCTATTTTTAATTTGAAGTTACAGTGAACAAATAGATTTACGTAATTTATTTGTTTTATAAAAGTATCACTTTTTTCCTCCATATGTCATAGCATCGGCCGGGAGGCGAACCCACAACCGTCTGCAACCAACTACTTTCTTGCAAGACAGCTGCGATGACCTCTCGGCTAACAACGCTATCACTTTTTAAAGAGAAAATTTAAAAAAAAAAAAAAAATTTAGTTTATTATGCAGCTGTAAAATTGAATGCCAAAATAAATTGTGTTAGAGGGTGGCATTTAATAACCAATTCCCAACAACAATTTTTTAAGCATTATCGTAGTACTATAATAATAAAAATACTAGAAAGAACCCTAATCAGCAAAGACAATGCTTTTCATAGGTTTTACAAACATTATATAATTATTATATAAAAGTAGTTAACGTAATCTTGTAAAAAAAGAATACACATTAATAAAGAAATAATAAAAATATATATTAAAAGAAATAAACAGAATGTAAAATAAAATAAAACCAAATCCAAATCACAAATTGTATACATGTTAAAAGTAATGAATAGAATATAAAATAAAACCAATACTGTAAATTTTAAATGTATAAAAAATATTTTTTAGTTCTTTTTTTAACAATCCCATACTTTTTATATTCACATATATATATTCTTGGAATATATACATTTTTTAATTAATCTACTTTCATATTTGTTTCTATATCTAAATAAAATGATATGCTTATTTTAAAGGGAACAACTATAATTAGATATTTTACAGTTCTTAAATGAATTGTAATAATTACAATCTGTAAAAGTTTATCAAATTCAAATAAATCACTATTTTTATTTTCAGCATGAGATATATTCTGTATTAGTCTTATAATTTTACTTTGGAATGTCTTATGTTTTAACCGTTTTATATTTGATATACTAAATCATATAGTATAATTCCATATCTTAATAGAGATTCATTTAATGCCCTATAATTTATTATCAATATATTATATGGGAGACAAAAGATAATCTATAAAACATAAAGTAAAAATGTCTGAACCTTTGAAATGTGATGTGCCCATGACATTCTATTATCAATAGTAACACCAAAATATTTAATCTTTTCAACTTTTTCAATTTACATGCAAGAGTCATTACATTGAAAATTATGAGTTGTGAATACAAGTGTTGATGTGGGTGAGAATGTCAAAACTTGTTCTTTTTAAATGAGATGAAGATATTAGTATAACTTTTGTCATATTTTTATTAATAATAATTTTTTTAACAGAACACCAATTAACAATATTATTATAGTTACTTTGAAGATTTTTGAAAGCAACTTCTAGATTCGAATTTATATTAATTATTTGGCATATACTGCCTTATAAGACACACCTTATACACATTTAAAAGAAAAATAATAATTTTCTATATTTTTTTCATAAATTTCCATAATGATTTATTGTACTAATTTTATAGTTATTTATGTCTACAAAAAATGTAACTGGGAAACAATGTAATTAGATGCCTTTTAATCATCATTCTGAAAATCCAGAAATTTAATGAAGATTTACTTGAAGCCTCTTCTTCAGAAATGGAGTTTTCATATAACAAATCATTCTCTGTGCCAGCAAGTGAGTTACTAATACCACATTTCTTACATGATTTTAATTGTCTCATATTTCACTGCATTCCATGAAGTTTTGATCCATTCACAAATCTGCAAAATGCTAGAACTCTTTTTTTTCCTGATAGTGCCACTTCAAAATCTGTAGATGATATCCAATTGTTCCATTTCTTCTTCATGAATACTTTAAACATTTGATCAATGCAGATATTTAAAGATTGAAGCAGACTCATTAGGCAACTTGTAATTACAGATATTTGAGTTTTTAGTTGGTTGTTTTTATTTTTAATAGTTTCTGTTCTGTGATTCTGAAAATCATCCCACACTAGCAAAGCAGGTTTCTTTAATAGTCTATTAGGATGCATAGACCACACATTGTCTATTCACAACTTTATCCTCACTTCATCCATCCATCTCTTAGGATGAATGTGCACAAACACACCTTTAGACATATTTTCCTTGGGCAACTTATTATCTTTATAGAACAGAAAAACATTATGAAAATGATTTATTCGAAACTACTGCTGCAAGAGAGTACTTATATACATATATTAACATAAACCAGAAGTTTTAGACTGACTGAAAGTTCAACTAAATAATTTTGATTACCATTGCATAGAACACACCCCATAATTTAGGTGTATTTTGAAGGGGGGGGGTGTAGTACATTGAAGATTTTTGAAAGTAACTTCTAGATTTGAATTTATACTAATTAATATCATCTGTATACTGGCAAATTAATTTTTTATTAATTTTAATTTAATTTATTAAAGCAAATAATCTTCTTGTGATAAAAAATCATGCATAGATTCTAACATATGTATACATGTGAAATTTTAAATAAAGAATATTAATATAATATAAAATAATTAATTGTAAATAAAACAATTTTTCATTATCATTAATTATAATCCAATCTTTTATTAAGTTTCTAAATTTTTTTCTTGGCAAGTCACTAACATTAATTTTAATGTTCCTCATAAATATATTATAATATTTTGGGCCAATATAATATTTTTGAACAATAGGTTTTAAAGTATATTGGCTCATCTAATAAATTATGATCACATGATCTAATTAACATTATTTTTTGATAGTCATTTTAATTGTTTTCTTTATTTTTAAAATAGTCAACAAAATGTTTAAAATACATAATTGGTTGATGGTTAAAACTCTGATACATTTATATAATACAAAGGTGTTCAAGTCAAAAGGTTTAAACAAAATAATTTTTAAAGCAATGTTTTGAAGCATTTGTTAAAATGTTAAATAATATACTGCAGTACTACCCTATAATGTTATTCCATAATATAATCTGCATAAATATATTTATATGTAGGCATTTAACAGTACAAACTTATATAAAATATGTTATTCTATAAAATAGAGAATTCAATTTTCTTGATTTTACTTGAAGGCAAAAATATATTTATCCCAACAATAGGTGTTAATTCAAAACCAAAAACAAGGTAAGTTATTATTGTAATTCTAATAAATGTGGATTGATCTAGGTAAGATATTTCATTAAAATATCTTTTGTGGAAACATTTTTCAGAGACTAGAGTAAGCTTGTGGTTAAGACGTGTAGAGATCTCTATCTTCGTATTTTCAAGCACACATGCTTAAAGATTTGATGCCTTAGTAAATATTATTTATTAATATTTAAAAATAATATTGTGTGCAATTTTTCAGAAATTCTCATTTACAGGTTTCTGTAGTAGACTATATAAAATTTCTGAAGTAACCAAGGCAGTATTATCCATAAAAAAATATTGGAGTGAAGAAAAAGATTCAATAAATCATTAATATAAACAATCCAAGGACTGAACTACCAGGAACTCCAGATTTAATTGTTCCAGAATTATTCAAAATCCTGTTAATTTTAACAAATTGGATTCTATTGCTTAAATAAGATTTAAAAAATTTCAAGCATATTATCTCTTATACCAAACTAATTTAATTTAAATAATAATAAATCATGAGGAAAACAGTTAAATGCTTTTCGCAAATCTAAATATATACCTACAGCCTTGTAGCCTTTTTTGAAAAAGATTCAATGATAACTAAAACTTGTTCAGATAAATCCAATTCTGTAGATTTTCCTAGTAAACAACCAAATTGCTTATTTGAAAACAAATTAAATTTCTGAAAAAAACAAAACAATTCGATCAAAAGCTACATGGTAATTACGAGTGATGTTTGATAACAGGATTAATATTTGGCAAGCACATAGTCTCATTCACTCTGTCACAACTCCCATAACACCTCTACTTGCCCTGACCAATAATAAGATCATCTCCCTTTTCAGGTGCTAGGCTATAGAACCAAAATTCTTTGATTTTATTATTAAGATAAATTTAAATGCCATTAGCACTAATTGGTTTCTCTTCCATAGGCGAGGCATCAACAAAATTGATCCAATCTGCCCCCTCTGCCAGACTCATGATGAAACATTTGACCATCTGATTTACTCATGCCATGGACTCTGGAGGTCTAGAAGGATTATTGCTGATAACCTTAAAACAAATTTTTACCTTGTTACCTCTCTTAAGGACAGTATTAAGACAAGATCCATCCCTACTATTAGGCTGTCATTATTTATCAACTATGCATTGTGGTCTACTCGTTGTAAAATGGTTTTCAATCCCAGTGCAATTCATGAGGGAACATTCTTTCTGAATAAACTTATAAAATTTAAAAACTGTGACATTCTCCTAGCTCCAAAAGTATTATTTGGGGAAACATGGACTCTGATTGCATTGTAAGGATGATTTCTGATAAAAAGCTTTGTTTCTTCTGTCTAATATATTGCTGAAAGTGGTTTTGTTAATAATCAGAGGTTCAGATCCTTATGTTATCAAAATGGATAATATTTAATGGAATACATCAGATTTAGCATAAATACCTAAGCCTTCATAGTTGTAGTGATTTTTCCAATGGTGATCTGACCAAACTCTAGATTGACTACGTGACTCTTGGTAGTGTGAGGCAATTTGTCTAGGTGAGTTGGTGAGCTTAATTGGTCTACTTGTGTGTTAACAGTAGACCAGGTATTCGGGTTTACCTCTTGCCCAGAATAATACTATCTTTTATTTATTTATAATCATGTAATTCGTTTTTTATGTTTGTAATTCTAGCTTTCCTTTTAATTTACCATGTATACATAATTGTCACTGTAAACATTGTACTTATTTAATAAAATTTTTGAAAAAAAAAACAAAAAAAAAAACAATTCTATTCTTTGCACCTGTAATTCCAAAATTCAGGACAATGTTGATAAAATAGTCAATGGTCTACTGTTTTCCAAACATTCCTTTTCTCCATTTTTATAAATAGGTGTAACAACAACAAAAGATTTTTAGTAGTTTGGAAATATAACTGAATGTTACTGAAAAATTAAACAAAAAAGATAATTTGGTAATAAAATGGAAACATTTTCAATTAATATTTATATAGGAATACCATCCAAATCAACATATTTCTTGTGTCTTCTTTTATAAAAAAAAATTCAAATTCTTCAATTTCTTTAAAAACAAAAGAATTCAAGGTAAATTTCTATATTCAAAAACTTATTTGTAGAAATATTATCTGCTTATAATTCTACACTATGGACAAAATAGTAATTGAAGTGATCAGTTAATGGTTTTGAATTATTCAGAACATCAATAAATACTTCATTAGTCTTTATTCTAGAAATTGGTGAAAATCTTTCTTTAAAAATATATTTTTTAACAACAATACAAAAGTTGCTTAATTTAGTTTATTGTAAAGAATTAATTTGAGTAGAATAGAAAAACATTTTGGTTTTAATTTTATCTTTTTTTTATTTCTTTATTTAGGAATCTTAACCATATATCATACTTTTTATGTTGTTTTTTTCAAAGTATATCTCTATAAAACTCATTAATCATTAATAATTGATTTTAACAATTGTTTAAAAATAATTAAAGATGGCTGTCAATGTCTCACATACTCAACAGACTGGTACCAAAACCAGCTCATTTGAAAATTCCATTGATGTAAAAAGAAACACCAATGTCACCATCACAAAAACTAACCTGAAAATCTTAACTGTAAAATTTAATTTAAAATTCAGCAAATCCACTTTTAATGATTTGAAAAATATAGACTTATCAAAACAATATAGGGTTGAAATCCACTGTCCTACTTACATAAACACCTGAAGTGCTAAATATCATTAATGAAAAATTCAACAACACTATTCTTAAAAAACTTTATATCACATTCTGTCAACTTTTTGGGACTATTTGATTATCCTATTTGCTACAGATACCTATTGTTCCTTGTAACATTTTCCAAGGGCATTACTATATGAAGTACTTAGCTCCCACAATTTATGGGACTCTATGCTATGCCTGCTCATCACCCTAACCCTAGATACTTGGCAATTGAATTGGTAAAATTCATGCCAAAAATGATTTAAGGAAAAGATTAAGACATTAGGCAATTTCATGTTGATTGTTATCAATGAACACTACCAAATCCATATAAATGGAATCATTAAAAACACAAGATTTGCAAAAATTAATGGAATCTTTTGGAAAAGTGGTTTTACTTTGGTCAATATACTTTCATCACACTTCAATTCTCATATATAGTAATAATTTCAAATTTAAAGTAAAACTAAACAAGAACATAGACTCACCATTTTTCCACCCAGATCACTGACCACATCATATCAACATAAAAGGCATAAAACCTCAATGCTTCTCTTGTGGCCAAATAGAGGAACATACACTGAGATGTATTCACAATATGAATCAATCAATATGCACCCACAAATGCACAATGATCCCCATAGATGATAATATGCAATGCATAAACTTCACTGTAGATCCAAATAGCTGCATCCTCAACAAGCCTACTAGCTACAATTATCATCCACCAACCACAACACCAAACAAGAACTCAAACCAAATAATGAGCACCACAGCAAAACCAATGTGATTGCAACAATTGATAAACAAAAGTTCAAGTGCTCCAGATGTGAACATCAAACCCAATCTTCAAATATATAATCAACAAAACTTCCCAGAAATCATGGATTTCTCAGCACTGAGCTACCTCTCTATTGAAAGTTTCATCTTAGACATCACTGTCAAAATAAAATATGTGAATCTCTCAAAAAAGCTGCAAATCCAAAAAGGTAAAAACAGTCAACTAAGAAAATATACTAGCCTGTAGCATATCTGATGAATCAATCCCATTGATCACAATGTGACTTTCACTCAGTCCTGAAATAGCAAATGTCTCAAACATCCAAATCATAACACACAAACAATGCCTAAAAGCAACATCAGACAGTCATATTCTACAACCCTTGCAAGCACCACCATGGATCTAATCAATACAACCTACACATACAATTACATAGCTATCCAATTTACAATTTCATTCATTAGTCATTACATCCTTCCACATGATATGGTGATCATCTTGCACCACTGGATTCATCACTAATGGATTTCTCACTTCACTAATGAGTGGGAAACAATAACATTTGTCTCACCAAACCCACTATCTACAACTCCATACCACCAAGCTAATTCAAAAACTTTAATTCTTTCAATGTTTCCATTATAAACTAGTGAACTTAGCACTTCATATAATCATCTCAGTCCTCACAGCCATATTTTACCTATGAAATTCTATATTGCTTATATATTTATGTATTATAATAAGCTCAACTTTT
Organism: Epiperipatus broadwayi; assembly: GCA_028023455.1. Lineage (NCBI taxonomy): Eukaryota > Metazoa > Onychophora > Udeonychophora > Euonychophora > Peripatidae > Epiperipatus > Epiperipatus broadwayi. The sequence continues at coordinate 520,216 of JAQFVV010000443.1, forward strand.
GTCAACATATAGTCAATGTAATAACTATATCTATAATAATTTGTATTATATTGCAACCTTTTGATCAGTTATCCATGGTAAGAATGGAATATAAAATGTAAATTATAGTTCCAAAATTTAAAATTAAGATAATAGTATTGCTATAAACTTGGATATAACAGTAATAAATGATTTAGTACATAAAGATTAAAGAGAGAATTCTGTAGAGATTTAACAATCATTGTTTTTTATCATTGTTAGTTATAAATAATTTATATTATAATCTACTATACAATTTTAATACAATAGATGCCAATCTAAATAAATATTGCTACTGATAGATTTGACTTTAATTTATTTTTAGACCAATGTTCCTTTAAGAGCTAAAGATCTAAAATTGTAGTTAATGGAAGAAGAAACAATTATTTACTACAAGATAATAATTTATTTGAAAATTATTGTAATCATAATATCTTTTAACAATTAATAATATCATTTATTAAAAGCATAATTATAATTGAAACTTTAATCTTAAAGAAATGATTTAAATTAATGTCATTATAAAATATTTATTGATTTCAATTATTCTAAATAGAAAAAAATATCTTTAAGTTAAAAAGTTGGTGTGGGAAATTAACCAATGAGAGTCAAAGCAAATAATTTTATAATGTTACTTTATCCCAGGATTTTTTTTAAAAAAATCACAGCAGACAATTGAAATAGAGAAATTGAAGACAAATTATAAAGCAGAGAGGTGTCTCAATTTGTTTCTCTGTAAAAGAAATTAAAAAAAAAGTTAAAATATTTAAAGTCTAAAGTTAAAAAAAAATCATTAAAAAGCAGATTAAAGATAGAAAATATTTTAAAAGTGATTCTAAACACCATGGAGTAATTTAGCTGACCTTTATTATGACAGAAGTGCCTATCTTGATCATCCATGGATAGCCAAAATAATGACCAAAGGAATTTGAAAAATCAAAAGTTATTTTAATTTTTCCAGGGATAACTATGATAAATGAAAAAAACAACTATATTGCTTCAAAAAGAAATGTAACTGTGGTCATATAAGAAAACATTCATTTATCTATTTTAAATTAAGCATTTTTATTGATCATAGATTAAACGTGAAAAACAGATTAAAAATTCCTAGAACTAAATTTGTAAAGTTGGATAGAAATATTTTATAGAACATTAGAAATAGTTAATTGGTCATGAGAGATATATGAAAAAAAATATCTTCATTTTGAATTAAACAATTGATTCGTAAGAAATATATATATTTTGCAAAATTCTGAAGAAAATGTTTAATTTGTATTAGGAAAAAAAATCTGTGTAACTTTTAATGGTAGATGAGCAAAGATAACAGATTAAAATGTAATACAAGCTAGAAATTTAAATGAATTATCCATATATATTTCTGTTCTTTTTCAAAAAGTAAATTAACTTATCTAGCCAATAGTACTTTTATGATCAAATTACATCTGATCTCATAAATTAAAGCTGGCCATCTAATTGGACATTTTTAGTACATTCATTTTAACATGACCAAGTATTACTAGCATAATCAGTTACTAGGAGGTCCTGTGATATTTAAGCATCAATACATCACATTAGCTCTCAAGTTTATGCCATTATTAAACTACCCAAAGCTAATACTATGTTATCATTTGATTATAGTATATTTTTACTTTTTGTTACAATTTCCATTTGGTTGAAAATCTTAACATATATAAGCTAAATTATATAAAATAATGAGCACTATAATTAAAATTATAAATTCCTTACAATTAAAATCTTGAAATTTGTGTATAATAAAATGACCATTTTAATTTTTTGATAGATATTTAAAAAATAAGTCAACAATATAGTACAATATAAAACATCTTTATATAACAGGAATAATATATATAATAATAATCATACACAAAAAAGCTCTTTTTGGCAAATATTAATTTTTGCTCTTTCAATGTGTTTTAACTAATTTACAATTACGATCTGCATGCAGCTATGTATACAATGTAGATCATAGTGCATCGCACCACAGGGTAATTGTAAATTAGTTAAATCACACTGAAAAGGACAAAAATTAACATTTGTCAAAAAGAACTTATTTGTGTATGATTATTATTATTGCTGTCATATAAAGATATTTTATATTATATCATCGATTTATTTAAATATATGTAAAAGCAGCATAATAGATTAAACTTCTTTCCATTTTTTTTCTTTTTCGAAACAGTTCTTTTCATTTTTGATATTAAAAAAAACTACAAATCATCATATTTCGGTATTATTTTTAGTTGAAAAAATTGCTTTTTCTTTTTTTTAAATTAAAGTCAGTTGCAGATTTTGTTTCTAACTAAAGTAAAAAAAATTGAAGTAATTTCATTTTTATTATACTTTTTTGAAAACTTTTTAAGATAAAAACCATGGTTACTTGCTAGTATGGATTCTATTAAAGTGATTTTATTTTTCATATGTCGAATGCGTTGATTGGGGAGCGAACCCAGGCCAGCTGCTTGGAAGGCAGCTTTGCTGACTGCTAGGCCACCAACACATGACGTGATTTTATTTAATTAATTAATCCATAAACCTCTAGCTCTGAACTTGGCTTTCTATCTTTTCGTTAAGTTGCATAGGTGACTTTATTATTCTCAACAACTTACAATAATGTCATTACAAATGCTTTTTATTACACTACTAGCTTTGAGAGTGTATAAAATCAAATTCGTAACTGGGATAAAGTTTCTGAATCCAAGAGTTATTAACTGTAACTGATTGATCATGATAATGCAGTTTAGTGGAGATACAACTTTCATGACAATTAGTTCCAAGATTTTCATGCTCAGCACAAAATACATATATTGAGATATTATTTATCTTTTTCACATGTATGTAGTTGTGTGTATCAGTTGTATGCAATGGAGATAATGACTAAAGGAAGCTTGAAAGTCTGGGTTCAAATCCTCTCTAATTAAATAATAGAAGTTGTATTTCTCTAACGATTTAATTAAATTCTTTTAATAAGCTAATAAAATAAAATGAGTTTTTAAACCGAAAATGAAAAAATACAATACTTATACAATGTTATTAAGGTTAAATTTATTGTTGCACACAATTTTTGTATAAAATGATATCGTATCTAAATGATAATATTAATTTCCAATTATTTTAATTTTATATTTTTTAATAATGGTAGAAAAAGTCAATGGATAGTGATATCATAATGTTGTGGTCTATTCTGGTAAAATTTATAATTAAAAGTATTATTTTAAAATAATCTATTACATTATCACAAAAATATTTAAAAAAAATATATATTAGAGAAAATCTTGAAAAATAATAAAAATAGAAAACAAAATTAAAAAAATATTTTTATTATAATTATAATTCCATTATTCAACTGCTGTAACATTGTCATGAAATTGATTTTTTTCCTTTGCATCATAGACTTCAGAATAATGTCATCCTGAAAAAAGTAAAGATACCACTATTTCAATTTTTTTTAATATTTACATATTTTTAATTATTTACTTCAAAATAATAAAAGTAATTATAAATACCAGTATATGTAATGTGATTACATTTTTTTAAAAAAGTTATATATATAATCAAAATACTCTGGAATATATTCTACAGCAGGGATAGGCAATTGTTTTGGCTTGGGGGCCACAAGAGGTTGGTAGAGGGCCACATTGGGAACCACTTTGTGGAAGCAAAAGTTAGTGGAGAGCCGCACCTTTTTTCATGACACAATAGACACACTGCTTTATTTCCTGTATTACCAAAGAAATATTTATTTGTCCATTCTTCATTAAACACATGACATTCATAACTGATTTTACATTTTTTTGGAGGGTTCATGGTTTTATTAAAGTTGGAAATGTGTATATTTGCTAATGTAAAGACAAAATTGAAATAACCAGATCAACTAGAAAAGCACTGCACATCGAATCTACATTGCACATGTATATTGACATGGCCATCCTAGTGGAAAATAAGAGATGAATCTTCGGTTGCATTGGTGAAGGAAATCTGAGTTCAAGGCAGATTTTTCTGATTGTCTTGGCAGGCCACACAAAAACTCTTAGCGGGTTGCATATGGCCCTCAGGCTGCTATTTGCCCACCCCTGCTCTACAGTATTCAATATGCAAAAACAAAAATCAATAATAGCTATTTTGATTATTAAATTCATTTTATCTGATTTTATATATATATATAAATAAGCATTACGATTTTAAACAGAATATTTTCATGTTAAACCATCATCAGCATTTGCTAATTTCTGAAAATATTTTTTGAAACTTTATTATTCTTTAATAATGTACTACTATGTCTGTATTATGTAGTTACCTATTCACAAACTCAAAAATATTTAATTATGCTTTAAAATATTTGTGATATTACTAATTCTCTTTTTATAAATGCACATATACTTAAGTGTATATTTATATTTTAAGATTTTTACCTGACATTTAATTAAATTACTTGGAAATTCAGAGTATTAACACACATTCTTAATGGAAATTTGCTAATGCTTACCAGTTTCTTAAGTTTTTCAACATAATTTATTCTTGAATTCTAATACTTATATGCTACATTATGCATTTCAAATAGCTTTTTGTATTACTAAAATGTATGTTTCTGTTTATACATATTGACTATTAAAAATCATGAGCAGATATTTAAGAGTAAAATAGAAATATTAATAAAGGAATATATATATAGAAAATAATTAAAAATATTAGGTAATAAATATATATATAAAATAAAGTGGAAAGGTTATAGTAATGTATTAAAGAGTAAATGTGAAATGATAGATAAGATAAAATAAAATTAAAAAATAAGAATAAAATGAAAGTAAAAATAAATAAAGATTAATAAGAAAATATAAGTAAGAAAATAAAAGAAGCAAAGGTATAAAATTAAATGAAAGTAAAAATAAATAAAGATTAATAAGAAAATATAAGTAAGAAAATAAGAGAAGCAAAGGTATAGAGTGAAAGTTAGATATGATAATGAATAGTAATATAAACTATGTATATTAATATGTATATAAAATAATAGTTATATGATTATATGTTTAAATGTTGTAGCTCTGATGAAGACTGCAGGATAGTCGAAACTGTAAGCAAAATGAAGGAATTATAAAAAAAGAGTGCATTAAAGTATATAAAAGGAGATGATAAAACATTTTTAATATATATGAATATATGAAGAGAAATGTAAAAAAAGTAAAGAAGAAAATATAAGAATATTTAACATTTTCAGCAAAAATCTTATTTGAATTACTAGGTTGATTTGTCTAATACCTGGGAAGTCATTGTTTAACAGTTTATCATGCCAATATTCATAATTTATTTTGAAAGATCTGAAATTATTTCATCCATACTTGAAGTTGAAATATGGAGCAGAATTCATTGTTTTATGTTTATTTTTAATAACTAAAAAACTTTTAAGTAGCTTTATATTTTTTAAATAGCTAACGATCTAATAATTCTGGTTGTATTTTTAACTGCATCTAAAACAATATTGCCGATATCAAGAAAGGCATTCAGTAATTTAAAAAAAAGCCTTTATTTCAATGGCAAGTTGAAAACTATGATTCAATTAAACTATGCTAAAAATTTATTCATAAAAATATTTTAGATTATGTCAGGCTGAAATGGAAAATGAATTTATTTTCTTATTATGCTTAAATTATTTTCAATAGTATTAAAAATTTAAATAAACCTGATTGAAAGAAAAAGAAATATCAATCATTTTTAAATTTAAAGTCAATTTACTTACTTTATGAAGAAGTTACTTTTTTAAAAAGTAATATCAAACTTTGTTGACCATTATTATAACTTTATCTTCTATATTATATAAAATGTTTTATGTTTATTTAATTGTTAATACAATGCCATCATTAATTCTTTTGTAGAACACTTAGTTCAAATACATATTCAGTTTTTAAATTGCTTCATATCTTCTTTTTCCCCCCAATTTCTAAGATATTTATATCATATTTTTATTTAATCTGGGACTTCTATTTTTCATAATATTATTGCTCCTATCAAAGAGTTCTTTATTATTTAGATTTTATTTTTGTCTTTTTAATTATCTTTTGCAGAAAAATAAAATCTTGTCAAGCGTTGGTGGCCGAGTGATAAGCACAGCTGCCCTAAAAGCAGTTGTCCCGGGGTTTGCTTCCCGGTCGACGCTTTGACACATAAAAAAAAATCTTTTTTTTTTCAATTAAAATTTTATTTATTTATTTTTGTTTCAATTTTAAAATTAAAATCAGTTTTATTTTGAACTCTTATTTTTTATATAATTGCAATGTTTACCCAAATCAACAACTATAATTTTTATTAACTAAATGTCTATGCAATAAGTAAGCTATTTTTTATAAGTTTTCTACATCTTTTGTTTTCACTTAATATTAATTTATAATTGCATAATATAGTGAATGATTTATTTAATTACTGATTTCCTTAAAAACTATTGCTGGTGGTAATCAAGCATTAATTATTAATTAGTAATGGTAATTTTAATTATGACATCTCTTATTACTATAATCAAAACATTCTACATAAAGTAGGATCTTAAGAGCCATTAACATATTGGCTTTTTTTTTGTTATTGTGATTTTTTTCTAATATTTGCAGCCAGGTGTTTAAAACTGATTGTCAAAACAGGTGAAAAGTTAACCTTTTCATAGCAACTTTTTTTATAATCTAAAAGTGGCATTGGTGATTAAAATCATTAGTTATGCTAATACTCTTACAACATTTGAATAGTTTTTATGCTCATAGTTATATTGCATTTTTATTGTTAATAGTATATTATAGATTTCATTTTTAGTATTAGATGGCAGAAGTTATAAATAAAAAATAAAACTTTATAGTTCAAAGATTGAATTGCAGTACTCAATGGCACAAAATAGTGGCATTTGCTTACATTTCATTTCTCAAGCAGCAAAGATCATAAAAGTAATTTTATTTTTCGGGATTTTGTCACTAATTTGAAAGATGTTTTTATCCAATAAATACAAATTATATATAATTTTATAATTATATGATTTTTATAGATTTTTAAATTTCCATTCATGGGAATTGAACCTAGACTCTTAGATTTTTGAATATTGAATTTTAAGGTAATGCTGTAACCAACTGAGCCATCCTGCAAAAGGCAACACCCAATAGAAAATTCATATACTTATCCATGAGGTTCATCCTGATTTCTCTACTTTTTCATAAGGGCAAAGTTGATTAGTGGTTTTTGTACATTATGCATAGACACATTAGGTTGACTTATGGGGTTATCCACCATGGTTATGTGAACAGCTGCCTTGAATTTTCTTTTTTGAGCCTTTTCCTCTCAATCCAATATTTTTGTATTTTTCCAATTGAACATATGTTCATTGGTACATACATGGTCTGCTATTTTAGACACATTTGTTTTCTCTCTTCTATTCATCTGTTTGTGCTCTTGTAATCACTTTTCAATGAGGCTATTGGTCTCACCAATATACATTTCCCCACATTCACATGATATTTCATAGATGCAGTTTTGGTTTTCAGTAATTCAACTTTAGGCTTTGTAGATAGTGTGGTATGGCTCTAGAAAGCTGTTCTGAAGCTATACTGATTGTAGATTTTTTTAAATTTGTCTGCTATTTTTGGTAAATATGGAGAACTATAGTACCAATAATTGTTGTTTTTAATGGTTTTTTTATGTTGTCTATTTAAGGTTTTCGTAATAACAGCTGATGGATAATCATTTTTATAAGTTTGTTCTGTATTGATCTTTTCTTTTTCCAAATTGCTGGTTTCTGAATAAACTTCTTTTACTCTGTTCCATAGTGATAATACAACTCTGTGTTTTGTGTTTCTGGTGTGGTTGGATAAATGAATATTTTCCTATATGTGTGGGTTTTCTGTAACCTGTAATGTTGATATTTCCATGAGGAAGTCTTGTCATAAGAACATCTAAGAAAGCCAATTTGTATTTTTTTTCTAATTCTATTGTGAATTTAATTGAAGAGGATATGTTGTTGATATGTTTTCAGCAAGTTTGTAGAAATTCTTCACCAAGCCATTGTACCATCTACAAATAGATGGTCCAAATATATTGACATTTAAGATATTTAAAAGTAAATTTAAAGATCTTATTAAAAGATGCAATTTTAATTTTTTTAAAAAAAAAAAAAATGTACAATGAGAGTTGATTTTTTTTGGTTCAAATTATTTAGCCATAGTTTAATAAAAGTTGAAATTGGAAAGAATAAAAGAAAGGCATAAAGATTACTAATCCAGATAAACAAAAAGAATTCCAAAAGTTCAAAGATTATGATCAAGAATACCTTTAGGATATTGATTAAAGATGGTGGAAATAATTTACTAAAAAAAGAACTTTGTACCAGAAAAAAAATATAAATGTATAAGGTTATAAACCTAAGCATCATTATAATAATAACATGCGCTGAAGTTTCAAAACTCACTCGAGATATAAAAAGAAGAGGACAACTTCAATCTAGATCTTTTTTCTTGTTTTCTGGTTATGTGTTCTTAGAGTTGGAAGTTTCTGTGAGAGTGACCTGTTGCAGTGAAATGGGTCTGCACAGAAACACTACTCACTTGCTGAATGGGGTCATCATGCAAGAATAAAAACGAAGCCTTGTGAACACTGTCTTTTGCAGTGAAGAGATCATCACAACTGAGCTTCTTGCTCCAGCTTTGGAACAGACCAGACATGTGGAGATGCTGGCAGGAGAGATCAATTAAATGTCAAGGAACATGGATCCCAAAGGAAGATGAATATATTATAAGAACTGATACGAGCTTACCGGTAAGTTAAGATTATTTACTCCCAATTTGTGACTTTAATTATTGGCCAAATTAATGTTAACCATGAATGATAATACCAATAGTGATTGATTTTCAGTGTTTAAAGGAACTAGCTAGAAGAATTTAAATGGAACAAGAACTTTTCATCTGATTAATAACATTTGGATAGTGTATGTTTCTCTTTTCCAATTTTTTCTTTACTAATTCTTGTAAAAATATTTTATAAATAGATTTAAATAAAATATTTAGTATTAATTTAGCACTCTCTTTGTACATTCTTAATTTGAATATTAGATGTTGTAAATGTTAGTTTATTAATATTTAATTAAAGAAATTATCTTTGCCATTCTATTTAATAGTTATTAACTAAGCCCCAAGTGTAATATTCTCTGAAAAATAACTAAGTTGTGGGGAATCATAATCCCGATCTTTAAAATTATTTTCTTCTAAATTTACGATGTGCGATGCGATGGATTTCAGTGGATTCTTGTATGAATCCTGGTGCCCTTGATAAAACAAATAAAAAAAGCTGATTCCATCAGCAGCGTAAGTCACAATAATTAGTAGGCCATTTAATCAGGAAATATAGCTATGTTTTTAGAAATATAAACAAAATATTTATATTTTCTATCTTCATAGCTTGATTAACTTTCATTTCACAGTGTGTAAAAAAAAGGCCCACCAGAAATGACTAAAACATGAAAAACATTACAGTCATATAACAAATGTATCATCAGCATGGTGAAGCCAAACTTTAAGTGGATATGGAGTAGTCTTTATGGTTGTGGTTACCAGCTCCTCCATGCAAATGTTGCTAGTCAGAGGTGACAGTGGTGAGCCCATAGCCATTCTTTAATTTTGTTGGAAGAATTGTGTGTTGTATTGAAAGTAGGTTCTTGTAATGCAGAATGTTAAAACTTCCATTATACTTTCAATAGGAAGAGTTGTTCGGGTTTGTAAGTTATTATCACTATTTAGTCTTTTCCTTACAATAGATGATGCTTCTTCACATGGTAAATTTGTGAACAAACTTTCTACATCAAAGCTTACTAGTATGTCAGTTCTTTCAATTATCATGTTCTTGATTAATTCTACAATATGTCTAGAATCCCTGACAAAGAACTGGGTCTTATATACCAAAGGACTAAGAACTTTGAGAAGGATAAATTTTGGCAATGTAATGTCATGTTCTTGATTAATTCTACAAAGTGTCTATAATCCCTGACAAAGTACTGGGTCTTGCATGCCAAAGGACTAAGGACTTTGAAAAAATATCTTGACAAATTTTGACAATGTGAATTTCTTGAACTAAAAATAGGTCTTAATGAAACATGATATGTATCGATTTTAGGTTGACCATAATAAAGATGAGGAATTTTACCTAATATATGATGTTAGTTTACTTTTTTCTGAATCACTACTTTGCAATGCTTTCTGAGTAATGTTTGTAACTTTGTTTCTGTATTTGCTATCAAATTTTTTGCCACTTTTCTGTATTGGTCTGCTGTGAGAAATTCTTGTATTTTGTAGGCATAATCAGTTGTATTTATTACAACTGTGGAATTGCCTTTGCCAATTGGGAGAATGATTATAGATTTGTCTATTTTGAGAGATTTAATTGCTTTTTTCTCATCACAGGATATGTTTGACTTCAATTTTTGTTGTGAAAAGAGAAGAATAATATCTCTCAAAACATTGTGCATATACTAACCTGTGTGGTAATACTAACAGTTTAATGTACTTTGAAAATTTAAATAAAGTTAAATTTTCCTAAAGACATTCAATACTTAATATTAGATGATGGGAATAGTTCAATATATAAATACAAATTTACAATTGGTTTACAAGAAAACTACTGATCAATATCATGATAGGTGGGCTGAAGACTTTGGACTTCTTTGGATTTTTTTAAAGCTATCGATATATATTTCAGTTCCATTTTCTGCTATCAAAATAAATGCAAATCCAGTAAAATAGTGCTATGGGTAACTGCTAAAGAGCAAAGTAAAGCCAAAGTAATGTGAAGTGTGAGCGTCTTTTCAGGATTAAGTTTAGGATTTTATTTTAAAATAATAAATTTCATTAAAAAATCCTGGTGCAAATTTGTTCTTTAATGCTCAGGTTAGTTTATATGTTTCCAATTTTTGTTAAACAGCATAATTAATCAAAATTTATTGTTTGCATACATTTTTTAAATGATTTTAATATATGAATTTTTTCTACAGTACAGGCTTTTTTATACCTGCACTCCAATATGTAATATATAGGGGGTTTGAACTCAGAATTTCACAAGACCCTCAACAATATCTTGTACTGCTGACACACTTGATCACACACATGTCAAAAAGGTAAACCATTACCAATATATGTATTTCATGCTAAAACAGCATTCGTTAGCTGGACCAACTGACAAATGCTGTTTTAGCATGAAGTACGCATATTGGTGATTGTTTATCTTTTCGACATGTGTGTGATCAAGTGTGTCAGCAGTATGAGATAGCGTGGATAGTTGAGAGTCATGTGAAAGTCTGAGTTTAAATGATTTTAAATAATTTAAATTTATCATTGAGGGGCATAATTAACATAGATGATTTAATAATTTACAAAGTGCATACAATACACAGTTTGCAAAGTTATAAAACGAAAATAATCAATAATTTAGTTATGGTTTAGCACTTTCCAGGTTCTCTACTTCATAATCATAGCCATATTGGAAACTGTGAAATTGATTATCTTAGACATAAGATATGCAAATTAAATGCAAATGAGTCAGGTTGTTTGTCTTTTGGACATGTCAAAGCAGGTGTCACATCTGTTTATTTCATTGATATTGCCGTTGATAAAATACACCTCTTTTAATGATCAAAGAATAATTAAGGAAGTAATATTGATAAATAGATTCAAAGATAATATAATAAGCAGACAAGCAGCAAATACCGACACATACATAGCTCATGAAAAATCACGTGATATTAAACTTTCATATTACTTTACAGTTGATAAAGATTACTAATCAAAAGCGCTACTGATTAATTAAGATATTTTTTTTTTACCATTAAAATTATTTGGAACTTACATATAGTATATGTATAACTTGTATTTATCGTTTATATATATATTAAAATGATTTTCATCGAATGCACATATAAATGAAATGTTATATATTTTTATACTACAAATTATACAAATGGAATAAATCAACCTCACCCAGGCTATGAATTAAAAGCACTAAATGTTGAATAGTGGATCAAGAATAGAATGAATCCAAAAATAAATCCACTACTTCTTGGGAGCTCTGATGTTTATAAGTATATCTTTGTCAACATTGTTAATTATTCAGAGTATGGTACTTAATTATTCAAGGCTGGGGATAGCATCTCACTTTACTATTCTTGATCCTTTGTTCAACATTTAAAGTGTTTTTAATTCATAGCCTGGTGAAGGTTGATTTACTCTCTTTGTTTACATATACATTGAATTATGTTTAATTTAAAGTTTGCATATTAAATTATACATAGGTCTACCTGGATGACATTTTATTTCTATATTTCCATTATTCATCAAACAAACTTTAGCAGCAATAATTTTATATATAACAAATCCCTATTATCAAATTGATAAAGGTTTGTTATCTGTATTTTTATATTGGACTATTTCCATCATTTAATATGTGTGTTGAATGTAGAAAAGTTTAATTTTATTCAAATATTCCAAATACACTCAACTGTTAGTAATATCACAGCAAACTTATTAGATGATTGAAATAGTCCAATATAAAAATACAGCTAGAACACCATCATCACAAACCTTCAGGAAAACAGGTTTGTTATCTGTTGCTTTCTTAATTTAAAGTTTGTTTGATAGATAATTTATTTATATAGAACCAGCTTAGCATTAGTATGTTTGGTTTATATATATATGAAGTTGTAACACAAGTCTTATAATGTTATACAATAAAAGACATATATATATATATATTGTAACGGGATATATATATATGCGTTACATTTAAATTCTAATACTTAATGTTTTTGTAAATATCTAATACTGAATTAAAAGCACGAACGTTCAAAATGCACAAATAACGAATTATTAATTTATTAATATGTTTAATTTAAATATTGAAATAAAATAAGCTTTAAAAAAATTATAGAATCTAAACAAAGATTCTAATCTTTAAATAAAATATAATAAAAAACCTTTTAATTTTAAAAATAACGAAGAGAGTTTTTAATCTTAAAAATAAAAATTACAAACAGATCCTTGGGGCAAAATGACTATTGTAAAGATGATTACAAAATAGATAAGAGTTCCCACCCAAAGAGATAGACACAGACCTCAGTGGAAAACCAAATCTATTTAGACAAAAACCCAAAATCTACTTGGCCACAAACTCAATGAACCAATGAAATATAGATATGAAATATGTTTGATGGATCCATGCATTCCAGAGATAAGGTGCCTGAGGACTATAGAAAGAAAAATCCAAAAGAAATAGTTAGTTCAAGATTAGAAAAATTAAAAATTTAAATTCATTTGTCTTTGCTGAAAGTAGAAATAAAAATTTAAAAAGCTATTATCGACATCACCCAAGATGTCAGTTTCATTGTGCTTCCTTTGGTTCGGATGGCCAAAGGCAGCCTTCATCTCCACGGATCCCAGGATTGAACCACTGGAACTGTCTTCATAAAATGTCTTTGGAAATCTTCATAAAATCATCATCGTCTGCAAGAAATGGCCCTTGTGTAACTCAGATCTTCATCGCAAAGGAACGAGCATGGAGAAAGGAAAGTATAAATTATAAATATGAAATATAAACTCTTAAATTTAAAATCTTCGAACTTTATTTGTTTCTAAAAGTGAATTATAAACTTTCTTTCCAAATCAAACCAGAACTTTATTTTTTTTATAAACTTTGCAATTTTAAACTCTGATCTAAAGTTAAAATGTAATCTCTTAAAATATGTATTGTATTTTTTTATATTTTTATTCATGCTTAATAAGATCTGTTTGTAATAGGGTAGGGGTTTGCGATTACAAACTTAAATTTAAAGATAAAAACACATATCGTTATTTGTGCATTATTAAATTTTAAAAGTAGGTTAAAAATAGTATTTGTTAAAAAAAATAAGTTAAATATAATGTGTCATTTTAAAATGATTTAAAACCGTAAACTAAAGATTTATTTTTGAGAAATAAATTAATAAAATGATTTAAATGTTAGTTGAGTGTAGATGGCAGCTAGACTCCTTTAAATATATGTTAGATTTAAAGGGGTTTTGATTTTGGACTATTTGTTTCGTAGTTGTGTCAATGCTGGTGGAGAAATATATGGATGTTTATATCAATGTAATGTGAAGTGTGTTAGCACCTAGGGCAACGAGTCCAACTGAATGCATAACCCCAAAGAGGTAGTCATATCATTGAAATGGACGCAGACATATTTCCTGCACCATTGACCCATTTCAGCTCTATGGATTGAGAAGATAAGTCGGCAAAATAGACCGTTCTCCCATCCATACGTAGCATTTTCTCTTTATATTACATGCATGATTCCTTTGCTAGACAGATGTAAATTCCTGTACTGATGAAGATCATGTTTCTTCAAATAATATCACACTGCTCAGATGCACATTTCTGTCAGTGTGATTCTATGCTAACATGTTCACATTGCATTGGTTGCTGATATATATCTGGAAGCGAGCGTTGGTGTGGCTGCGGACTTTTAGCCTGGAATCAAATGTTTGAAAGTCTTTTAAGTGTGTCATCTGGGTAGCTCATCTATACTCAACATTTCTAAGATTAAAAATAAAAGTTAAAATAAATAAAAGTAATAGTAAATAATAATGAAACAAACATAATTTTTTTATATAGTTATGTTTCAAGTTTGTATGTCGTCACATATATATACATAAATAAAATCTTTTTGTGTTATTAATACTGACAGTGATCTAGTGATTGTTTTTATTATTCTTTATTCAAAGAAATTTATTTAATAAATGTTTTAAACCTCTGCTACTTCATGAGCTAGTGACTTGGGCTGGCGTCGTGATTTTAACAGCGTGTATCTATCTACTTTATAAATTTTCTAGGTTCAAATGATCTAGTGGGAGCCTGTACGGCAGATACGGTAAGGATTATTCACCTCATTCCCGACCGTTATAATATATATAAAATCTTATTAATGTAAAATTTGGCAAATATTTTCTTTTTATTTGCAAAAAGAGAATTTTACAATCAAAATTTAGATCTGGTTTTAAGTTTTTGTTAGTTACATGTATATACTTTTTTTTTTAGTACATATGGTGTTTTGACTCTGAATTGAACACGTGCACACACACACATATATAATCATAAATGGCAACAACTACTAGTTAACACTATTTTTCTTTCTTTTTTTACATATGAGCAATATAGTTAATGTATTTAATAAACTACACTTCATTCACATTTTAAACAAACAAATGAAATATTATGGAAAGAGAGAAATAATTAGATGCATTTCAGATGATTTAGTTGTTTCAGTTGTCCAGCTCAGTTATTCCTTTATTATCTTCATTATAAGCACTATATTTATTACACAGCATGCATATTTAATAACTATTTTGTTTTTCATAATGTCTTCATTCATTTGTTTGAATTAGAAGAATGTAAAGCAGTATATTTAAGATATTTTAAAATGTAAAAAAATAGTATGGCATTAAATTAATAAAACCATGTGCAGTAATAAAAAAAATATATTTTCATTAATCAAAAAGATACATTGGTCATTAATCAAACTTAAAATCTATTTCTAGGCTTAAAGTAATATAACAAATTAATCTACTAAGTGATTGTTATTAATTGTTAATATATTTATTTAAAATAAAACTATGGCACTAGTAAATTGAATTGTAGTAATATACTAAAGTTAGACTATAGAAAGAAATTTTCTCTTAAGTGAAAGATCTATTGATTTCTCTTTGAAACATTAAAGGAACTAAGCAGAGTAAATTTTGAATACTCACACAATATTTTACCATTGTATCTGTTATTGCTATGTGTTATTGATATGGCAAGTAAACATAAAAAAGATGCTTATCAATATGTATTAGTTAGGTTGATGAATTTATTAGTTTTTTATTTTAAAACCAAAAGACCTCATGGTCTTTCTTGTCCTTTGCTTAAAAATTCTTAATTGAAACATCAATTAAGTTTTCTTGAAGGAGGGATGAATGTATGTGGGAGTGATATATTTTATATATTTATAAGAAGATTATAAAGATGTCAGCCATGAAAAATATGGGTAGCCAAAACCTGAGAGTGCTAAGAATTTTCTAATTATGGATTTAGGCTGTCATTGAATGACTAGTATCTATTTAGCTATCCACAACTGCAACTCACTGTCAAATAAAGATTACATGAATTAGAAGAACTATCTAATATTAAATGAGAAATCATTGGAATTCATGAAGTTGTGACAGATTATTGGAACAATGCAATAATAATCTTGATAATAAGAAAGGTGATCTAAAGAAGATATTAAATATTATATTGATATCAGATTTGTATTAGTTTTATACAAAATATCAAGATATTTACAACTAACTACCTATCATTTTGGATTCTAAACAACCAAAAGGGCAAGCTGGATTTAAAAGTGGTTCTAGTATAATGGATCATATTCAACTATTGAGAAAAGTTATAGAAAGAACCAATAAATATCAATCATTATTAGAGCTTTGAATTTGTAGATTTAAAAATGTATTTGATTCTATAAGGTTTTTACAGTGATTAAAGTTTAGAATCTTCAAGATATAAGTTGAGAATGCTTCCACATTCTGAAGAATATTTATCAAAATACAACAGCCATAAATAGATTATATGCTGTTACCAAAAAGATTAAGATTGATCAGAGTGTATAATAAAGTGATTCCATATTATTAAAACCTTTTACATCAGTTTTACAAAAATGTATTTTGTGCATTAAATTGGAAAGCTAAGGGAATAAAATACATAAAGATTATTTAAGTCATCTGTATAACTAATCATAAAATTAACTTGGAGAAGTGCTTTTCATAGAAGTAAAAATATTAAAGTAAATACAACTTATGAATTAAAAAAAATGTTTTTAATAAATGTTGTTTACTAATTCTTACTTATAGATAATCTAAGACTTTGATATTTAATAGAAGAGCAATATAGAAAGTTTAGAACATTCAAAGAAGTTGGAAGAGATGTATGTTAGTAGTAATTGAAAGAAAGGAAAAATAAAATACATGAATGAGAGAACAAACAGATATCATTGACATCATTAAAAGAATTACAAGATTGAAATGAAGCTGGTAGAAGAATTGATAATAGATAGATAGTTGAAGTTTTAAATTGGATTTCAAGAGATTGTAAAAAAAAAACATTGAAAGTGATTTTATGTGAAATAGGAAACTGAAATAAAATTTTATTGGTGTGATGCAGATAAGAGTTGTTCCAGAGAGATTTTCATCATGCAATGGATCGATAATAATTGAAAATGATAATAGTGATAACCAGAACAAGGATGAAAATATGTAAGAGTCAATTGAATAGGCTTGTGTAACTCAGGGCATGTTGGAAGCTATTTGCTTTTTTAAAATTATTTTTATTCATGTAAAGTATAACAATGGGAAGTAGTATTTTTTACACACGTAGAAGATTGCCTTTTAATTTTAAGTAGCAGTCTGTATGATTTGCTATCATTTAATTAATACTTTTTACTTTTTTATTTTTATATAAAAGAGAACAAATAGAACTGTAACATATCTCTGACAAGTATTAATACATGATTATTGAAATCTGTTGACTTTATTGTTAAAGAACATACTGAAATCTAATGAAATTTTCCAAGATGTGCAGAGAAAAAGAAAACAACCTGTAATAACACACTGCGGATCAAAGGACTTTTGAAATGCTTTCCATAGAAAAGACTAGCTTTGCTAACAGGTGATTGATTAGTAATGCTATGAATTTTTACCTTTATGTAATACCTCATTTTAATTAAAATATTTTTAGAAACACATTTGTAGACTAATATTAGATAGTTGTGGACTGACTTTCTGCAAAACAAACAAACAAAAAAAATCCTGTCTGGAAGTGATAAAAAAATGTTTTATTGAGCCCAGATTTATACATAAGTTTTAGGTGTGGCAAACAAATATTGGTTAAAATAGATTACATTTACACTGAGAAGGACAAAATAATTTTGGCTAAAAATCTTTTATGTTTTAATATTATAAATGTATGGTCAGCTGCTATGTAATAACATTTTGTATTATTTACTTATAGATTATAAATTAAAGAAAAATCAGCACAATCGCGTTTATTTATTTATTTATTTTTAATGATTACTAAAATATTATAAATACATCTTAGAACCAATACGTTATTGGGCTGACTATTAACATACTTGTATACAGTGCCGGTGCTAATGTATGAGGTGCTTTTGGGCAAGCTGTTTTTCACCGCCCCTATTTTTTTAGGCCAGAACAAATTGAATATATACATATGTGCATTCTTTCACTATACCTAAATAATGAAGCACAAAATAATTAGATTACATATATATTTATAAAATTGAAATATTTTCATTACAAAGAAACTTTTTTAATTTTTAAACTAGAGAACGTTTTAATTAAGGCAGTCAGATCCAAGTCATTTAATAATTCATTTTCTATTGAGATTGTTGATAAGTTTGATAATCTTTCCTATTATATTGAGAACTTTAAATAATTTTTTATCTTCTTTAATTTTGAGAAACTTCTTTTGGCAGTGATAACTGTTATCGGTAAAGTCAAATACTTTCTTAAAGCAATGGCAGTATTAGGCAACAGTCAACTAAATGATTATTATTATTATTTTTTTCATATGTCAAAGCGTTGACCTGGAAGCGAACCCGGGCCAGCTGCATGGGAGACAGCTATGCTAATCGCTAGGCCACCAAATGCTTGACAACTAAATGATTATTATAGATCAAATTAAGAATATCCTTGATGATCATCTTTTTATCTCAAAGGCATCTCTTTCTTCAAATAAGGATGTACCATCTACATAGCTGATCTTATTGGAATGACCTGTTAATTTTAATTCTAAATTCTTAGTGTGGTAAAATTTCATTTTCACACCAATCTGATGTATTTAATCTCACTAAACTTTAAATGTTCCATTCTATTCTTCCAAAACTTTAAACAATGACATTAATGCAGAATCTATTATTACCATAAAGAAATGTTTAAAAATTTAATTTCAACTGATGCATTCATCTTCTGATTCATAATCAAAAAGTCTTTTCTTTATTTTTCATCTTGTAGTGGCAGTAAATGTTGACTCAATCTTTAAATCTTCTGCCATCTGAGCCACACAACTTATAATGGGTTCAAATGATTTACTGTTTTAAATTCATTCAAATCATCTTTAATTTCTTTTAAAATTTTGATAGCTTCACTTAGGTTACAATCAGGATTTGTAACATCTTGCTAATGCCATTAATTTTACTCAAAATATCATACCACACAGCCAAGAAATAAATAAATTTAAATGACTTTAATTTTGATGCCAATGCATTTGTCTGAAATTGTGTGCCTATGTTTTTTGTAAGATCAGTTTTAATTTCTTATAAAGCAAGATATATTTCTTTGGCCTATAGTTTTAATGGTTGGAACACTTCAAGGACGACTTTCCATTTTATATTAGCCTATAGTTTTAATGTTAGGTTTTTTTATATGTTTAAATAAAATTGTTCATCATTTTGTGGATGCATAAAAGAAATTGTAAAATTCTTGAATTACACTTAAGAAACTAACAGTTTCAAATGAAATTTTTCAGCATCATTTACAATTAAATTGAGATTATGCACTGAAAAGAAGCACAAAAAGCTCTAGGATTATTCTCCAGTATTTTTTGCTGTAGCCCATTGTATTTACCTTTTATATTAGTGGCATTGTCATACTACTGCTCCCAAAGATTTTGAATATCGAAATTTAGTCTTTTAACATGACTTAAAGTAAATAATATAATCCCTGTCCCATTGTGTCATCTACAGAACAAAAGCCTAGAAAATGTTCTCTAATTTCATTTGTATTTGATTTTTTATTATAACATAAGAAACAAATTATAACTGACATTTGTTCGACTTGACTTACAATGGGGTTGTATCCAAAATAATTGAAAAATATTTACATTTTTGAACATTTCTAATATATTTTGGCTAGTAGCACCAGAAAGTAGTTGAACATTTTCATTTTGAATTTGATGTCCTAAATAATGGGTAACATTTTTTGAAGCTAGGGTTTGAATACATCATAAATATATTGCCATAGCTAGATCAAATTTTAAGAACATTTCTATTAACTTAAAAAAATTGTTTGCACTGTTTTCGTATAACTGCTTAAATGATACATGGAAAGCTAAGTATTTTTTAGACTAAGAACTGTATTGCATTAATTATTTGTTTCATTACTGAATATCAGTCCTTTCTGTTTTATACAGCTTTTGATCTCATGAATCAATTGCGGTATTTTTTAAAAATTTGTTCACAGTTGAGCAAATGATATGCAATTCACTTTGTTCATGTTTACTGTAAATATTTGATAAATGATGCCAGTCTTTGCATCCATATTCATTATTAAGTTGTGACTTGCCATCACTGAAAAGTTTGCAGTACAAAAAAATACCAAAACTTTAGAAATCTATAAGACTAACTATAATCTTAATTTTTTTTTTTATCTATTTGGAAATAATCTCCTATAATAAAAAGTGGAATTTTTTTTACTGACTTATCTCTTGGAAAATTCCAGTTGATGATTTGCAGAGGGTGAAGTTCAACTAAGTAGTCTCTTTTATTGAGAAAAATTGTGGTCACATACCCAGATCTTCCAAATAGAGAAATTTCTTTGAAATGTCATCAATCTGACTTTATTCAACTAATTCTGAAACAGGAGTAACTGTTAATATTGATGACAAATCAAAACTTTATTGTTAATGGATTTCTACTTTCTTTCTTTTGGGACATGTTGATGGTGCACATTCTGTTCTAGCTCTTTCTGCAGATGTTGATGAAATATTATCTTGTCCATCATTCACTTCTGTACAGCTTTCTTCTGAAGATAGTTGACAAATTTCAGAAGATGGAGATGCCAATGGTATTCCATTCTTCTTTTTTTTCACTGAAGATTCCAAGAACTTGTTCAAAGGGCCTAACAGTTGGTGACACAATTCCTTTTTTGCAGCCTTCTGTTTTCTATTTTGGGCACCAGATAATGTTTTTTCCCCAGACAGATATAATTAATGAGTAAGAATTTTTTTCATATAAGAAAAGTCATGCTTTGGTTTTACATGAATTTATGAAAACAATTATAATTGTAAGAAATAATGGTACTATTCACATTACAGATAATATAGTGAACTATGCAAAGAAAATAGATCTTAATGCATTTCCTATATCTACAAACAATTAATTTATGGACAGCAGGAGACTTCCACCCACCCATCCACTGCAATCTTATTTTGGACACATAGACATGAGTCTGTGTGTCCAATGGATATATGTAATGCCTGCATACATGGTAGAATTTTGTGTGGAGAATGAAAACAAATATAAAGGTTGTAGTTATATAATTATTAAAAAAATTTTCACCAATACATGACTCAATTTGATGCCCCCTTTCATAGGCACCTTTGTGCAATGAACAACCTGCACACCCACTTGCACCCTGCCTGATTGAATAAATAGTGTTTTAAGTTTATAAATATTTTATATGCAAAACAAATAAACCTTCCAAAAAAAAACTGATTTGCTACAGCATACACCCTTTTTTTTTTTACCAGACATTATGTCAAATAAATTCATATTTAAAATAAAGTATTATGGTATAAATTTATGAAATTTATTGTCTTGATATTTTTTGTTTAAAGATATTAAGAAATAAAATACAGAAAATTTTTTTCATAGTTAACACTTTTTTCAACCAAACAACCTCTATTTAAAAGAAAATTGTGGCCATGAAAAAATAAAAAAAAATAAAAATTTATTTTTTGATAATCGTGAACAAAATATTTGCAAGATGTGCTTGTGTGGATATTTATTTACATGATAATACAAATAAATAATCAAATAGTGGATTGATTGGGAATTCATATGAAGTTTGAAGACCAAAAAGAATAAAGTAGAGCTTTGATGCACGGATCGTAAGTTCCATACAGATAAACATTCATATAAAAGCAGCTAGTGTGACCTTGGTTTAAATGAGGATTTAGTAAGATGCCATTGGAAGAATTACTTGAGCATAAGTTGTTATTACATTCAATGCACAATGTATTAAATTAAAAATCATATAGGTTTTAAAATCAAATTTTCTATATTTTTAATAGCTGAATAATGCAATATTATAAAAAATATATATTCAGTATATTAAACCTTAGTGTATTGTAACATATGGCACTAATAATTCTATTTCTAATGATCTGTTATAATCAAATCAACATTCCGTCTCCATAGGCTTTCATCACTATAATTTATTTTTACTATAAACATATTTTTTGATCTGCAATGATGGCTTCTGAGGAGGCTGGGAAAAGAAAGGATTCCCCCCCCCCCATCCTAGATTGTGTGGTGTAAATTTAATATTCTTGGAAAATTTTCATGATTGTCTGAAAATTCTACATCTAAAATATGGGAAAAAATATCGAGATAAATGACAGTTATAAAATACCAAAATATTGGAAAAAAAAATTTTGTGTTGACTGCTCAAGAGGAAACCTCCTATTTACTACCAACCTATTTACACCCACTTTCTTAATTTGCTTACCTATTTTTTTTTTTTTGGAAAATATACTAAATTAATATATGACTTATTTTTTATTCTTTAATTAAAAGTGTAAATGGTTTAAATTAGCAGACCACTTAAGAAAAAAATACCTCTCTAACATTCATTTATAGCAAAAATGAAGATAAAATCACTGTCAATAAGTTAGTAGAATTCTGGATGATGATTGGTTTATCATTTTATTCATTTAATAATTAATAATTAGTTGTCTATTTAAGTTAGCTGTGGACCAGTTCAATGTAAAAAAAAAAAGTAGCCTGCGTGACAATTGAAAATATTTCTGTTTAACTTGGATTCTTATATCAGGCATGTGCATAGGTAAGCCAACTCAAAATTATGGGACTAAAAAAATTTAACAAAAAAAATCTATGACAGATAGAACAATCTTTTATAAGTTCACTGCAGGTCAAAGTCATAGAAAAAAAATAGGCATTACTTATTATTGACTTGCTAAATATTATCATCCTTGATTTACTCTCTAGTAAAGAATACCTATACATCTATTTACTTACCAATATTGAATGGTTAAATGGATTAGCTATGGTTGGCTAAGTAAAAACATGACTGAAACTCGAAAAAATTTTCAAGTGTTATTCAGTCAGGATTCGAGCACAAATCGTGGTAGAACAAGCAACTTCACTAGTACTGCGTTGTGAAATCTCGTTATGAGTCTTTCAAAACATATATATATATAATCATCTGTATATTTTAAATTATATATGATCATATGCATATTCTAAATTAAAACTTCAGCGTTTTGTATCACAAGTTTTATTATTATTATTTTTATTAATACTTGAATGTTTTATTTATTAAAATTAAGAACATATAAACCAACAACATTTCATTCGTTGTAATGAAAACATGTATTGCATAGGAGATTTCTACATTTGATAACGTTGAATTATATAGGTTTGTTTGCGTATGCAATAAGCAGAATTCGTAAATATGTTATACTTCCTATTAAAAAATTTTCAAATTTTTAAACATTAGTCCTATCGAATATTTGAATAATATATATATTATAGAAGTATCGTTGGCCAGATGAGTGTTAACCTATGTATTTTTTTCTTTAAATCTTTTCTTATAAAGGAGATAATATTCCGTGTCAAGTATTTGATTCAAAATCATCATAATAATCTACTAACTAATTAAAATTTCACACTTGAGAAACAAGCCCTCATCTGTTAAAAAGTTGTAAGTATTGTTTTTCTAAAGCGACATTATCATAAAAAGTCTATTTATATAATGACATTAAATGCCAGTCTTTGCAGTTTCAAAAAAAAAAAAAAATCTATTGTCCACTAGATATATAATTTGTTCGTCGTTTATTAGCCATTATACAGAGTCCACAAATTTAAAAAAAAAACGTAAATATAAAACGAAAGGAATAAATGCTATATTTTTCTACTATATCATCGACAGATAGCTTCTGGAGTAAACGTAATTTCGAAAGACGTACAAGATGTCATTTGATAAAATTTTTAGCCCCCGACTGTTTTATTAGCATGGATTTTCCATGTAAATCAGCATGGGGTGAACGATTCATTCCGTTATGCTTCACTAATAGCCCGTACAACTATTCTACTTGTCTCATTAAGGTTGATAGTTTTAATAGTTTGTTGACTGAATTAATATAATGCCTTATAAAAAAAAAGTGTTGATGTCTCAACAGAAGATTATGTGTGTGCGCGTACATATATAGTATCATTTTTTCCCTGTACAGTTATATTATTATGATGTTACTAACTTTTACTAAATGAAAGATAAAGGCGTAAATCATCATATATATAAATCTATTATGATTAGTTAGTCACATTATCAGTTTTTAAAAAAAACCAAAATACTAAATACCAAACTTTATATTTATTCAATAAATATTATATTCTAACGTACGTACAATATATATATTTATTATAGAACAGTTTTCTTATTGAAGAGTTATTTGGAAATAGGCAATGAAAAAAAAAAACACCGCTATTTTAACATATTTTCTTCTAATCCGCAATATGGATGGGCTATCATAAAACATTAACATATATTATTACCTGCATATAAAAAGCAAAAGATTAAAGGGATTTTAAATAGTCTGCGAATCATAGCAAACCTCTACAATAGCTCCCTTTCTCCATATATCCATAAAGATAGAGACAGGTAGTAAAAGTTTAAATGAGTCTTTATCTTTATTTTTTTTTGTAACTAAGTTTAGATAAAAATCCATTTCTGTTTATCCTTAAATAGCCAGTTAAGTTATAGAATAATTCTAAATCTGATTGCAACCGAATTTTTTTTTAATTATTAAGACAGCTAAGACTTAAATTTAGGACTAGATTCTATATAGAGAGATTTAGACAAAGGTAATTAAATGTAACAAAAACTACTTTTATTTTAGATACTATGGAATTATATAACATTCAAACGTTGTAGAAAGGAATTTTAATATCTCATATTCAATGATAGTTTAATAATGCTTTCAAGAAATTTAAAATATTTAAATCAAAGGTATAATGCTAATATGTGAGTTATGTAACATTATCTTAAATGTTTGTCAAATAAATATTTGTCCATACAAACTGTATAAATTTGAAAATTTTTACAGTAGAATATAAAACTGTAATCAGGAACACTATTGCATCATGTAATAAACTACCTCTGTCAAAATATTTAAATAACTTAAAGTTCTGATGTGTTCAATGCAGAATAATAATCAAATAAAATTAATATTGTATGGTTATAAAAATATGAACTGTTTTATTTCTCCCCTCCTCTTGATACAATATTATATACTTATTAAAAATATCTTTTCATTGCTTGTGGGTAAATGATAATTTTGCCCATTCATATGATCTGATTCTTAACATTCATTTGAAGTTTCTATAGTTATTACTTTCAGTTCGTAATATTTATATTAAAATCAATCATTGTAAAATAGCATCTGAAAATTACAAATGTACCGTTTGGAGCTACCACAGAATTGTTTAGTTGTCACTGGAGTTTTTAGATGTGTGTTAACCCATGCAGTAATTTTGTTTATTTTTGAATCCAACTATTCATAATATTACCTAATTTTTTTCAATAAGCATTGATTTTTTATCATATTTAGTCTTACTTCAGGTATATTGTCACTAAAAATGGACCTACATCTTTTAGATGCTTTCAATATGTCATTTCTTTTTAGAGGCTTATAAAAGTATCAACTTTCTGCCAGATATAATATTCTTTAATCCATGTTTGTTTTGCTTAGTATAATGAATGATGTATTAAATTGGCTTGAATGCTATATAATCTCTAAAACCACAAATTTTTAAGAATATTTTAGAATTCTACTATTAAGAAAATATAATAGATGTATTTTAGCTTTTGTGCCATAAGATATTAAAAATGTGGGACTAATATAACAAATGTACATCCCAAAGAACATAGTTTTTCAACAAAAGGCAAGGCAAAAAAATGTAAAATCCAAAACTAAAAATAAAATATCAAGGCAATAATAATCTTAATTAATTTTTAAACAGAATACAATCTAAAAGATCATATTTAAAACACCATAAACTTTAAAAAGGTTTAAAATTAAAGAGCTTATTATCATAAAATAAAATATTTTTTAAACACACAATCATATATATATATATATTGAACCAAAATAATGGAAATATAATTAGGTGGTTCCTTTTTTTTTCATGTGTCAAATCATCAACATGGAAAATGAACCCAGGATGACTACTTGTAAGGCAGCTGTGCTAACTATTCGGCTACCAACACTTGACAATTAGGTGGTTACTTGATGATCATATTAATAGTGATAATAATAATTACACAAAATATAAATAACAATATTGATCTAAATAACCATAATAAAAGCTACATTTTCATGAATGAATGACAAATATATATATTGAAGTAATACTTCATTGGAAATTTTTAATCAGT
The DNA here is from genome assembly GCA_028023455.1 of Epiperipatus broadwayi. Lineage (NCBI taxonomy): Eukaryota > Metazoa > Onychophora > Udeonychophora > Euonychophora > Peripatidae > Epiperipatus > Epiperipatus broadwayi. Next base: position 546,794 of record JAQFVV010000443.1, read on the forward strand.
CACCAAAATCAGAAAGAGGAAAAAGTAGAAGCAAGTATAAGATTGGCTAGAAAGGGAGAGTTCTGGAGCATATAGCTTTATTTGATTATAAACATAATTTTAATTAAACTTAATGATAATAATTTAAGGCCAATTTATTACATATTTACACATCTACACACAGACATTAAATTATTTGTGTGTATATGTTTGATTGTGAAACTTTTAATTTAACTAATAAAATTTTTTTAAATTCATTTCTAAAAAAAAACATTCATTCAAACAAGGTAATTAATTATTAGATTTAAAACTAGTTGATATGTGGAAGTGATAAATAATCTAGACTGATTGTTCATTTTCATATAAAATAAAAAATATAGAATAATAATAAAAAGGTTTTATGAAGTTATATAAATACCAAAAGGATATGTGTTATTCATTCACTCTGCTTCCAGCTCTAGAAAATAATCTGATTGTGTTATTTTTCCTGTATTTTTTTCTATTATAGAGATAGCTTGGAAAGGAACTCATTTTCCAACCATTGAGAAGTACCAACAAAACCTGAATGTATAATAAAGGTTCTAAAAGAAGTCATAAATGAATAAGTAAAAAAAAAAAACTTTTGGATTTCTATTTCTCTTATTGTTTGCCTCAGCTCTAAAATGGTATCCTAAGTATTGCATTCCATGATTATATACTAATAATTGGCTTCAAATCCATTAAAAAAAATATCAAAGTAAAAAAAAAAATTATTGTGCTGTATATGTTTTCATATATATTATCCTATGCAAGAAATCAAATTATCGACAAGATTTCAAATATTTTGGAATTCAGAGATGATTTATATGAGTATTCAAAGATCACTTAGGAATAGTAATGCTGTAAGTTATTTATTTATAAATTTCCACAGACTTGTGCTTAAAAAAAATCATTTAACATATTTTTCAAGTGTATCCACCTATTACACTTTGCGTTAAACAAAACACCATATTGTGTATTTTTATTTTTACAATTATCTATATATTATACTAATACATTTAATTTTAATATAATATATTTAAGTTTTCAAATCTTTATGTGTAAAAAAAATAACATTTAATATTTAAAACATATGAAAATAAATATCTAAATAAAGTTCTTACCTTTAATAAATGGAGCATGCCATGATTGGATGTAATTATTCAAAAAGTTAGAAAAATGAAATATTAGATATTAGAATTTTATGTTATTAAAAAATGATATATTTACAATTAGTTATCAAAGAAACAAAAAAAAAGCTAAAAGTTAATCAATTATTTCTTGTTATTAAAATATTTTACTTAAAGTTTTCATAAAAGCAATTTTCTTTTAGTCGCTAGAGGAAGCTTCGGGATCTCATAACAAACTTTCTAAGAGTGGTCTTTTTAAAAATAAAATATTTTAAAAGATAATCCCCTATTAAATGACACAGTTTTTGGTTTAATAATATGTCTTTTAAGGGAATATTGCATCATAATCATTAACAATTACTGAAATGTTTAACCTGAGGGTAAAACAGTCTAAAATATCAGCCAATCAAAATCTCCTTTCTAAGCCACCACATTTATAGCTTTGTCATAACAAAAGAAGATGTTGTCAATCAACACACAGATCTGTATATATCCATATAATGCTGACATTTCTAGGATTTTTTAAAAAAGTAATGCATTAAAATAGAAATTTTATAGAACAGAAATACTACAGATCATTGCACACTGTAATGTAAGTTTTACATATACTTTAAAACAATGTAGAACAATAGCAATTGCAACACCAATGTAATACTTAAAAAGTGAATATTAAAGCATGGCTACTGCTGAACACTACTACTGAGTAAAGATTAAGCAATATATAATAGATGTAATTTGTTTGTTTTCCTCTTGGTGTTAGTTTAAATTATATCTGAAACTGATTATGACTAATACAAAGTTGTATATGCCTTTTTATTATGGGGGTAGTACTGATTATAATATAATATAATTATTTACCATTTGTTATTATTAAATATATTTATTGTTAGCCACACCCCATTTTCTGATTTAAGAAAAAAAATTGATGATTTATTTTTATTTGCTTTTTATCATCAGTTAATATAGCCCTTTACCACGGACCTTACTTATACATTTGAGTTAATGAAATTATTAATATTGTATTAGTAATAAAATGATTTATATTTTACTATATGCAGTTAACACAACTCTATTATACATGCTCATGTTTTAAATTGTTATTTTACATGGCTAGTATTTTAACTAAAAAACAAGAATTATCTTCCATATGTGGTCATATTTAATGAATATTATTTGTTAATGTAGCATATATATTTCTTAATAATTTTATTAATTAATTGTATCTGTAAAGTATTTTAACTCTGAAATCTTTTAATTGTTATAATATGGGCAATATCTTTAAGATAATATGAAATGATTGATTAGGAGGATTAAGAAAATTTAAAGCTTGCAATCAGAAATTTTATGCCAGTAATGAGTGAATTTGTAAATTCATTTCCAGATGCCCCATAAAGTAAATTTACAATGATATGTATAATGTGATCATAACTTTGTTAGAATTATATTAGAGACAATTATATAATTAGGGTTAGAGTAAATAAACTAGGTATTTAAACCAGAAAGTAAGTTATTAGAAAAAATTATTTAGGGTTTATAAAATAAAATTCAAGTTAATCTAAAAATACGTATATGAATTAAAGTGTAAGATCTTGGATCATCATTTGATATTAGTTTTGTATATATTTTTGTATGTAATGAATTTATTATGATATTTGTTAAAATAATGTTTTCATATGTGTATTTTTTTTATCAGTGGTTTCATTCAATACATAGATCGGAGAAAAATAGAAGTAAAAATGTTGTGTGATACTTATGGAATAAAATGGAGAAAAATTTGAGAAAAAAACTTTAAAATTAATAGTTTATTTATTTTTATTGTCAGTTCTTTATAGTGTAAAGAAAAAAAGCAGTGGGTATAATGTCATTCAATACATTGTAGAAACCTGAAATTTAAGGGCACTTTTATAAAAAATTAGAGTTTAAGTGTAATATAAATAATTTTTCAGGATTCTGGTTGTGTTGAATCAAACTATCAGGAGTTTCTAAACTATAGATAGATACTAAATTTGTAAAATTCTATTTTCAACATTTAAACTGCTTTTAATTCATGGTCTGATAAAGAGTGGCCTATTCCCTTTCTTTACATATATATTGAGTTATGTTTAATTTAATAATATATTAAAGCTATATATCTGCACACATATTTATACTTCATGTCAGTAATGTTAAAAATCATAAAGAAATTTTAAATTTAAAAGTTTCAAATACTTGGTGCTGCTTTAGAGTGTTCTCACGACCATTTTGAAATCTAAAAACCTCCCAAAAACACCACTGCCACATTCAAATCCATAAATGACATTGAATAATCCACACATGGTTGCTTGGATGTGTCAGTGGTGGTTTTTGGGTGGTCCTTAGAATTCAAAATGGTGGTGAGTGCACTCTAAATACTAAATGTTTATAACTTCTAAAATATAAATCTTATTAAATAATAATGGCACACAGTCCCAAAGTATGTGGGAAGGGAGAAGGATGCCTTCAATGACATTCAGTATCATCCAAAACAGCATTTCTCAACCTGTGAGTCATGCCCCCTTTGAGGGTTAAACAACCCTTTCACAGGAGTCACCTAACCATTGAAAAAGACATATTTTTGATTTATAACAATAGCAAAATTATAGGTTGGAGGTCACCACAACATAAGAAACTATATTAAAGAGTCATGGCATTAGGAAGGTTGAGAGCCACTGATCCAAAAGATGTAGAAGTCCTATCAAACCAAGCTTATAATTTTCAAATACTAAAAGATTATAACTTCTGAAATATGAATTATATTACAATATATGCCCATAAGCACATGTTGGAATAATTAAAATTGATCATACCAACCTTATAATTTTGAAAAAATAAAAGCTTTTACATTCTAAAATATGAATTATATTACAATATATGCCGTAACCATATGTAATAAAGCATATTAATTTTACTAGCTTATAAGTTCTAAAATATGAATTTAAAATACGTAAACAGAAATAATAAAGAAAAAAAATATAGACCCATATATTAATTAAAAAACCAAAACAAGCTTATAATTTTGAAATACTAAAAGCCTCTAAAATATGAATTTTATTAAAATATAGGCCTATAGCTACTGCAGCATATTAATTCTACAATTAATAATAAATCACATTTTATCTTAACATTAGTCAAAAGAGTAATTGTTTTGTGTAAAGAATATTAATTTTAAAATTTATAAAAAATTAATAAACAATTTTTTTCCTTACCAAAGCGAGTAATATTGTGTGCCTAATTTCTCTAATGCTGTTATTATCTGGCAGATGGATAAAAAGAATCTAAATGAGAGAGATTTATTCATAATATTTCTCAAGGATAATAATGCTATCTACTGACTGAAAATATTAGTGTTTATAATATCTGTTTTACATTTGAAATAATCAACAAATTAATTTTAATAGAAATTTGTCGATTGTTTCAAATGTAAAACAGGTATTGGATTTTAAATAAGGTAAACACTAACCTTTTCAATGTCATTAGGTAGCATTATCATCTTTGAAAAATTTAATGAATAAATCTCTCTCATTTAGATTCTTTTTATCCATCAGCCAGCAAATAATTACATGTGAGAAATTAAACTCACAATATTACTCACTTTGGTAAAAAAAAAAAGATTTATTATTTTTTTTATTAATTGTTAAATTAATATTCTTTACTTTAGTCAATTATTCTTTCAACTAATGTTAAGATAAAATGCGATTTATTATTAATTATAAAATTAATATGCTTCAGTAGTTGTTTCTATGTTTATTCAATATTTATGTTATTTCAACATGTGATTATAGGCCTATGTTGTAATAAAATTCATATTTTAGAAGCTTTTAGTATTTTGAAATTATAAGGTTGGTTTGATCTATTTACATTTATTGAACATGTGGTTTTTAAAATTAATGTGTCCATTTTTTTTATATTTTTTCTGTTTAAGTACTTTAATTTCATATTTTAGAAATTATAAGCTTTTAGTATTTCAAAATTTATTCGTTGCTCCTATTTTTTATATATTAGTCATGTGATTTGATCAAGCATAGTTGTATGAAATTTGCACTTTAATTTTTTAATTATTGATGTTAATTGTGATTTTGTAATGAATGGTTAGATTGTGATCATGAGTGGATTATTTGATATCATTTATTGCTTGGATGTGGCAGTGGTAGATTTGGACAGTCATTAGATTTCAAAATGGCCATGAGTGCATTCTAAATCAGCATGAAATAATTTTAAATAAATAAAATTTAAATATATATTATAACCACTCAGAAAAATGTTTATGATATAGTAATTATAAAGCTATTTTGTTAAATCAAGTTAAATAAAACATTTTCTAAAAAGTTATAAAAGTCAATTAATTCTATATTTAGTTTAAAAAGTAGATGTTTTTTTTAACAATAATTAAAAGTGAAAATGGCATTTTATGCAAAAGTAAGTAGAATGCTTGTAAACAGATCCATAAATTAAATTAAAGTGATTTAATTAAAAAGGTTGTTATTTCCACTCAAAGATAAAAACTTGTAAATGTATATCGGGCAAATAAGCTTGGGCCACAGTGGATTATCTAGAGTTATCTATGCCCAGTAGATCAAAGGATCTATAAGATGAGTGATAGATCTGAATTTTACAGATAACTTAGCTCAAAATCATATAAATAGTGCTGGAAATTACATTTGAGCACTATTATTATTATGATAATTAATTCTTGTCTGCTTACAGGATTATTCTGCCATTATTCTTCAATTATTATTTTGCTCACAGTATTCTCACAACACAAGAGTAGAAAAGCCATTCTCTGCTTCATTCTGTCAAACTGACAGAGGACAATCTGAAAACCCATTGCTAAAACCTGAAAAAGAAGCTGTCAACAGATGAAGAAACCACCTGAACATGTTTCCAGTACATATTCACCTGAGATAAGTAAAAGTCTGATGTCCAGTGCCACAGAAGGAACCAACCACTAAAATAAGATGAAATCACTTCCAAATCATTCCAATAAAGTCTAAATCATTATTTAAATCTCCATCCACCATAGAATAAGTATAACCTTTAAACTAATCTTTAGTTAAATATTATTTATCTCCTATCTAATAAAATATGTTAGTAAATAGTCATTTATTAATCTGTTTATGAGTAGATATGGCAAGAGATTATAGTTTGTTCTATTTATCATGCCACAATTTAGTTGGTGATAATTGTATAAGATTATTTTATAAAAGACTTGTTTTGAAATCATGTGTCATGCTATTAAATATTTATATGTTAATTAAGTCAGTTATTTCAATTTTAAAGAAAATATTAACATGTTAAATCAGCAAGTTATTAAATTATGAATGGAGTTCAGTCATGTGTGTAGACAAGCTAGATTAAGATTATATCAAATAGATGTTATTTTGAGTGAACTATTCTTGCATTTTGAAGTAGGTAGTAGAGTATTCAACTTGGGATTGGGAAGTCCCAGGACTGATTCGATTACTTCTTATGAACTACAGAGCAATAAAGACATATGCCTTTTTTAAAAAGTTAATATTTACATTTACAACAACATATCACCTCACTTATATAATGATACATTGATTAAATGTCAAAAATATGAGGATTCTGTTAATAAATTGTATCATATAATATTTTATATAAATATACTTGTAACATCTCGTCTATATTTTATAGTAACTCTAATAGCAAATAATTCCTTAAAAAATAGAATCATAATATATTAAAACATATAAAATAAAATTCTAATATTAAATACAAACTTAAAAAATCACGTATCTATCATATTGAAGCAAAAGTTTAGCTTTGTTTATTATTTTTTGATTTAATTAATCTTTTGTTTTTTTTCTCATAACAGTTATGTTAGGCCTTGGTACACTTTAAATATTTAATTATCAGGATGATCCTGATAATTAAAATAAACTATGTTATGTATGTGTGTGTATATGAGCAGTTAGTATTTGTTTATCCTTTTCAGTAAAATTATTTTCCTTAAAAAAAAAAAAAAACAACTATAAAATTTTATTAAAATATTGGGAATATATTTGTGTAAAGTATTCATGATGCAATTTGTTAAACAAGTTTTATGAGAATGGGTGTTATGTTTTTGATATTTGACATATGTAAATGTATTTATGCAAGAATTTTTTTTCCTTTTCTGTGCAACTGGAAGAGATGTTGCAGTTTATTCTAAGCAGAATCAGACGAAAGATATTTGATACCAGAGTGATAAAAGATTGATAGTAATAATAATTATAGATATGTAATATTTTTCTATTTTTTTGGATAAAAAAAGAATATGAGATAAAAGCGATTAACGCAAATAAAAGGTAATAAATAATCTGGATTACTAGCACTATCTTTGAGGTTATGGAGAGTTTACATGCAGATAGTCTAAAAATTTATCATCTTTAGGAAATTTATTTTTAATAAAAGAAAATAATTAGACGAATTTGTTAAATGTTTAAAAAATGTATAATAATATTTCTGGATACCTCAGATCAAGAGCAATATGAAATAGAAAAAAATGTAATCAATCCAAAAAAATGTAGAAATTAAATCCAGGTGGACTTTAGAATACCAAAACAATCTCATCCATTAAACAAAAGATTAAAATGCAATAAGACATAAAACAAGTATTGAATGTAAGTAAACATAAAAAAGAAAGTTGTTATACAATATCAGTATAATTTATTATAGTGATCACAGGAAGTATATTACCTTTGGACCAAAGTTGTTATAAGACAAGCATAAATGATATAACACAGTTCAGTATAATATTAATTAGTCTGGATTGCAGAATTGTAATAGTGATGAATAATTCTGATTCTGTAAAGGTTGAAGGGATTTGACATGTCAATTGAATTAAGTGATTGGCTTTAATTTGTCATTATGAAGAATAAAGATGAAAGCCTGTGCTTTCATAAAATTAATGCAATACTTACATTTTTGAAACTAGAGAACAGTTTTATTATAATGTAGATGATGATTTTAGCATCTTATCTACCTGACTTACAATTCTATTGAGTATACAAAACATATATTTAAAAAGATTACTATTAGAAAGTATACACTTATAAATTTAATATGACAATGAATATCAATAACTGGTACTTCAAATAACATGTGTGCTTGAGATGGATTATAGGGTCAGCAACATTTGAGCTAAAATGCATTGTAATTAATCACATTTAAATTCATAGCTTTTAAACATAGAAGAAATTATTGCTTAACCATGCCATTGTAAATAAAACTATTGTTTTCTTTTCTCATCTCACAAATGGATGTTTTTGTGCAATCAAACTTAAAATTATAAAGAACATGATTAAAAGCATCTTGATATTTTATGAATTATGCTATGCTGTTTAGATTTATTAGTTAAAGAGATAAATGTGGTATTGGTAAAAAATTTATGAAGTAAGGGCATCAAGTTTTTGCTTTTTAGGATCCCAATAGCAATAATAAGCTTTAGTACCTCTAATCTTATGTTAATTGTTCAATTCATAGTCAGGAAAAGTCATCAAGAGAATTTATATAAACTTCCTCTTCTGTATTAACATACCACTCCTAAACAACTATAATAATGCATTAGAAGTACAATTTTTCATATCTTTCTTATTCTGATAAGTTATTCTGCTCTTAGTAATTTTTTAAAATCATATGAACTTAGCATGTGGAAACATCTAACATAATAGAGATTGCAAACTTTGCAGATTTTCTAATGATTACTATTGCCACAGTCCTAAAAAAAAAAGAGATGTTATTGAAACATTAACAAACATTTTGAGATATAAAATTCATTAACCTACTGATTATTATTATTATTATTATTATTATGATTTGCACAAATGACCTTTATTTTGTTTTTCACATGGAAAAAAGTTCTCAAAGAGTATTTTTATAAATATGTAAATAAGATTTAATAACATACAACATATATATTAATATGCTATAAGAGAACCCTTATTAATTATGTGTGGAATAAAATAAAATTTATAATTTAAATCACATAAATCATCACGCATTTAATGTTTATTACCCAACAGCACTATTACATTTATTTTAATTTATAATCAGGCATTTCGCAAGTCCTCTAGAATTTAACTTTTTCAAATAAATGCTGATTTCTGTAATGCAAATTACAGATTTGATTTTATATTGCTCATATCTAAAATGATTACCTATATACATATAGGGATAATCATAGTAACCTATCAGTGATACATTAAGTAAATAAATAATCACATAGTTGTGATTAATCACATCATTTAGCATGCGGTGCAAAAATACATTTATAAATTAAATCACACAAATCATACAATCTATAACTAGATATTTCTGATGTTTTTGCAGCTTAAATTATTTAAATAAATAATGATTTTTGTGATGTAAATTGTAATTTTGGCATTGTGATACCCACCTTGTCTATAATAATTAATATATGAAACATATATCAAACTTAATTTAAATAATTGTATGAATATTTACAAAACTTCAATAAATTTAGTCAATGACAGGTAAATTTGAAATGAATGGAAAATTATGTAAGGCAATATATATAAAGTTGTATAATACATGTATTTACTTCTTTTGTATATTGTTATATCATATAGTCAATTTTTAAAAAAAGATATATTGGATTTCTATATGAAAGTCTTGTTCTATTTTAGTACTGTTTTGTAATTGTTATTGTTGTTGTTTTACTTCTATTAAGGAAAACTAGATGGTGTTATATATGTAATAATTCATTAATGTATTAATAAATTATTAACATTTGAAAAGGACCTTAAACTATGTGCTGAAAAAGTCTTTTTATGTATGATTAATATATATTGATATTAGCTGTTTATATTATGTTTTTTGTTGTTATTGTAATTTCCTTATAAAATAGCAAAATTATTTATATTAATGTAAGCATTTAATTATTTATATTTATTTTATCAGTCTATAATTTAAATGCAAAAGTTCATTCAAAATACTAATGATTTTTTGATTTATTGTCTTTGTAATAAAGCAGTTAAAAGTATTTTATGTTTGAAGTCAATCATAATCATTTAGAAATATATTTATATCTTTAAATAATTGCAATGATTTAAAACTCTAAAAAAAAAAAAAAAAAATTAAGGCAAAAATGCCATTTTTTAAACATCATTTGACATTATAAGCAACTAAATTAAAAACAAAAGTTTTAATAATATAAAATATTACATTAACTACAATTACTCATAATTAAACTTTTCTTTACTAAAACACCAAAAATTAAATATCTTTTTAAAACACAGATTACATATGCTAATTACTAATTTAAGGAATTTTTAATTAAAGATAAATTTTTCTAAAAAAAAATAGTTTTTTTTTTTTTTAACTACTTAAAGATTTTAAAAAAATATTTTTAGATCTCTCTGCATAATTGTGAAACATTGTAATCATTCTTAAAAAAAAATTAGAAAAAAATTATTTAAAAAATAAAAATAAATTTCATTTTTATTTAACATTTGCATAATTTAAAATTTAGTAAATATAAAAACTAAAATAAGTCATTCTGAAAGTGGCAGATTGATATTGTTTTAATTCATTCTAAATTTTATTTAGATTTTGCAAACATCTAAGACAGAACAAATATAAGATCATTAATAGTGATTTTGTCTTCTTGCAATCAATACTGCTCAAACAAAGACTAAATAATCAAATCTGATCATAATCTGGAGGTTTTGACTTACTGAACAATCATGAAAGTAATCTATAAAATAAATGTTGTTACAGTAAAAGAATATGTGATACTTTAATTTAAATATAGATATATAAAATAAAGAAATAAAGCTAAGAAAGGTTTTTAGCAACAAATTATTTATTAGAAAACTTTTTTCAGAAATATTTTATTACCATCTTCAGTGAAATACACACAGTTACATAACATTTTCCATATATTTACTGACAATGAAAAGATGTTATTAAATGGAAATTTTGTGTTATAATCTAATTCCAGTTAAAATGTAACCAACACAATGACCAATTGAAAAACAGTTATGCAAAGTTGAAACTACATTATTTAGTACTAAATTATATTATATTGTCTATTTAATCTTTCTGCATTTCAGCCTTCTTCCATCATCCCCTAGTGGCAATTTGAATTAAAAGTTTAATATTTTAATTTTAATATTAAACCATTATTCAATATTTTCAATTAATAAATTAAGCCTGGTTTGTTAGAAATGACTTTACAAATAAAAAACATTCTAAAAAAATAATATTTTAGCTTTCCATATATATATTGAAATGGTCAGTTTCATCCATCTACCCGTTTCACTTATTTTACGCACACTCTATCTATATGCCAGGTTTAAACCCTCTCAGAGTACCCATGTGAATAATGTTAAATTATTATATATGCAGAATCACACACACACATATATATATATGTGAGTGATATATCTGTGGTTTAATAGTATATGTGTAGATTACAGATATATTCATTTTATAAACATTTCTGATTTAAGAAATATTTTATTTTAGATTATTGTTATGTTAACAGTATATATATATATATTCATTTTATAAATATTTCTGGTTTAAGAAATATTTTAGTTAAATTATTTAGCAACTTTATTGATGTATTATTGAAATTGATGTATTATTGAAATCGCGTACATATATTTCCTGTTATTCTGCATTTATTCTGCCACCTATGGTTATAAAATGTCTTCTACTAATTGTGAAGGTAATGTTGTCAAAATAACATTTGATTTTGTAAACAGATTTTAAAGTAGTGCATTTGGTCCTAAAATAATCCTAAAATAGCATGGACGTTATTTGGTAAATATAAAATGTTAACAACAAAATAGACAGGAAAACAAAATCTAAATTTCTTTGTTATAACTAAAATTGTTTTTCTAAAATAAATAAGTGTGTTTTTCTACCGGTTGTAATTATTAAATGTTTTACTAAAATAATTAAATGGACTTTTCAGCTACATTCAAGCTCGTAAAAATTAACAGGTGGACAGAGTTTAAAAAGTATAAATACTTAAAGTTTTATTATCAAGAAAGATGATATATATATTAAGTGAACTGTAAACCGAATCCACGTCAGTTTCACCTTAAAATATTTGAGTAGTACGGTGACATTTCACCGCCTCTCCTCACGGTGAATGGAAGACTTTGGTCCAATGATACCTAATGCCGTAACCAGCAAAAGTAGCCTGTGGAAAATCTCTATTAACTGTGCATGATCGTCAAAAGTGTCATCTTAATATCCTTCCAAGTGCTTCAAAACTACCTGCAATGGAAACAACTAAATGGTAAATTTTTCTCAGAGCTCTGTTTATAAACTGTGACTTTCATTTCTTTCTTTTAAAAGCGAGATATTCATTAAATCTGCCTTTCCCAAACACCTTTACTAAAATCTACAAAGAAGATTTAAATGCTAAATCTTACCTGATTGTAAAATGCTAAATCTTGTCTGATTATCAAACTCGAATTCTCTTTTATAATGTAAAACTTGAATTCTCCTTTAAAATGTAAAACTCCTAATAATCTACTTTAAATGTATAATTTTCTGCGGTCTTTTTATGCCTATTGCTAAATCTATTCAATTTATTCTATGATTTTATCATTTTAATATTATATGTGTTTAATATGCCAAATGACTCAAAACCGCAAGTATTTATAAATATAATTTTAGCTTATAGATTTGCGAAGCTAATTTCAAATCTTCGCTATAATTTAATATTAAATAATTGAATTATTATTCTTCATTCTCACTCGCTGTTTCGAGATCATATTATTTTACTGATTAAGTTTCGGGTATTAATATTACAATAATCAGTTATCTAGTTATTATTTGTAGTTTGCTTAATTCTAGTTAATTATAGTTAACTATAGTTATTCTGACTATTTATATATGCAACTCGCACATCATCGGAACTAGCCACAGAAATATTCTCAAAGCATATTTTAATGTTTTATTTGTAATTACCCCGCAAATATGCTTTGCCCTCCTTAGATTTATATATGTTGAGACGCGGGTAATAATATTAAACTAGGTTACTAATTAATTTAGTCCCTAAATAGTATATTTAAAATACTAAAATTGAGAACTGGATTGTATAGATATGCAAATAGACACTATCTAATTTTAATGCATGGTAATATAATGTTACGCATTTGCATTATATATGTATAAGTTGCGGATGTGTCCTTACAAAGTACTCAATGTACGCTTATCAGCTTGCTGCATGATTCTCGATCATGTGCTGGTGGAGGTCACTCTCATTCACTTTAGTTCAGGTTCAAGCACACTTTTAGAACTAGGGCACAAGGACCTAGATGATTCATAATACTTATCCAACTACCTGAACTACTAATGTTCTTATTCGTGGCAAGTTGAGCGGACTTAGGGCAAACCGTGTCTTTGGAGACTGAAGCCCGTGAATAATGACCCATTTGCACCTTTTTGCTTAATTAATATTTTAATATGTGCCATAGAGGATATAGGTAAACCTATCATAAACCAGTTTTCTCTCCTTTTTATATTAAATGCTTATCTAGTATTAGTGTATGTCCTAATCTAGGTTAACATGCTAACCTGTGTATCTCTGAGCCTAATTACATGCTCAATTTAACTTTGTATTACAGATGCCATAGGAGCGCTATGATAGTTAGTTATGTAACTTTGGCTATAAAGTTCCGCATGATCTAGCAGACTACAAAAGCGCTAGAAATTTGGCATATTAATTAATATAGGCATGACATTCCAATACCGCACTACACATTATTAAACGCTTATAATGAGATATATAACACGAGTCTCAGCAGTTATCTAATGCCTGCGAGCGTTATATCTCATGTTTCCATCATATAATTTGGTATGTTTTGATTTATTGTTTGCTATTGTTTTATTAAATTAATACTATTTAAAATTATAACTTGTTTGCATATTTTATTGTCCGTGAATTCATTTTATCCCACTCTATATTTAATTGCACATACACCATTTCATATATATGTAGATCAGTCTGTTAAGTTCTATAATTAATTACTTAGCCATATGTGTATATGTCTGACCAAATCAGTGATAAATTAGTTAAATTATGAGTCTCTTGTTCTACTGGGAGTGGCTGCCGGACTGAGGGTAAATTGATTGTCTGTGTATGTTGAGGAAGGTCATCCATAGGGTATTAAATCATTGAGCAGAGGTGAAAGGATTGAATGTTGGTCGGATTCTGGATCACAGCATCCGGATTCGATCAGCTTTAGTGTATTTAGCCTATGTTCTAGATTTTGTTATGTGGAGGGACAATTCTTACTGTTATATAGGTTTTTTTCTCTGGGTTCTGATTGCCCAACTTGGGCAGTTACTTAGTTACACGAACCTGAGCAAACCATGAATGAATCTGGCACAAGAGAGGGAAAATGCATATGTAAATGTTTTTTTCTCCGGTTTCTGGCATACCAACTAGGGCTTTCAAATATAAACTTGCATACCTGAGAGGGGACATTGACATGGGTGTGTTCCCATATCACTTATTGTATGTGTGCAATTTTTTTTTTCTGAGTTCTATCCAAACGTGAGTCTATTCAATTACTCCTACGGCCCACAACTGAAAACACATTGGCTGTATACATGTGTATGTGAATTTTTTCTTCCTGAACCGAATATACATAGAGAGAAGAGATGTGCGTATATGTGTGTATAATTTTTTTTGTCCGAGTTCTGACGCCATAAATTAAGAACTTCGGATAGTATTCCCACACTCCCTTTTGATTGATATATGTATAAATTTTTTTCTCTCCAGGTCCTACGATTTCAATTGTATAATCACTCATATACCCTGAGTAAAAGATTTTTCCCAAGTTCTAGCTTCAAAAAAAAAAAAAAAAAAAGAGTAAAAGTTTTTTTTTTTGTTTTCTCAAAATATATATATTAATTTTTTTTTTTGCTCGATTCGTTAATTATTTCCATAACACTAAATTGAATGCGTATGAGTGGAAAATATATATATAGGTATTAGTTGTTTTTTTTCCACTACCTTGAATCGAATATATGTGGAAGTAAGAAATGTATATTTGTACAATTTTTCTCTTGGATTATAAACGCCCAGATGTTAGATTTCGGTAATTGTTTTACACGACCGTTAATTGAATGCATGTGGACAGAGAGAAAAGATAAGAAGGGGATATATATATATATGTACTAAATTTTTTTTCCAAAAAATATATTTATTGATTTTTTTCCCGAGTTTTTAACGCAACAATATGGATTTTATAATGTAAACACGCACATACCTAAATGATAATTTCGCTTTAAATTAAAAAAAAGTAAAACAGAAAAGAGTTTTTTTTTTTTTTATAAGATATATAAAGTTTTTTATATATGTGATATAATTTTTTTTAAACATGATTCCAGATATCCAAGCATGAGGTCCTCAATCTAGTTCACACACTGAATAGGCGTGTATGTGTATGCATATTATTGACTACTTAACGCATGTAGAATTTTTCGTCCAGGTTTGAATACTTTGTTGGGAAATAGTAATTTGTTTTATACACTGAGTTGGTCCATATCTTCACACTCTGTGTCAATAATTGTATATATATATATGAAAATTTTCCAGATTTTTTTAATATGCCATAACTTCTGTTATCAAGATATGTTATATGTATGTTTATAATATATTGATGTGGGATAAAACATGTAACAATAAAAATGTTTTTTTTTGTTTGGGTTCAAACTTTGTCAAATCGTAAATCCTTTAGTCACAGGTTCAACTTATGAAATAGTATGTGGATGTAAAATATTTTTCTTCCATACTATATATATGTAAAATATTTTCTTGTTGGCATGTACTGGAGAGTTTCTAATGATTTTTTTTTCTTTTGCTGGCACAGAGTAGATATATACACATAGGGCGATTGAAGTGAAATACTTCATTATTATTAGAGTGGTCTAATACACAATTAAAATTTTTTTTAGTATATGATGTGCATAAGCTTAAGGTTACTTGCTCACTGATGGCTGGCGCTCAAAGAAGACTATATGTCTCTCATAATAAATGTTGTCATCAGGAGTGAGAAAAGCATATTAATAATAAAAGAAATCCAATGTTTTTTTTTTGGTAATATTTTAGAGAGTTGGATACGGACAATGAAACGAGTTGGGCAAGATCAATAAACTATATTGTTGTATGGGTCCTCAAATAAAGTTAAAACTGGCATAGTAATAATAATAATATTAAACACAATAATAAATCTGTATAATTTTTTTTTATTAGTAGAAACGATTGCAGTTGAGTTAAAAAAGAAACAGGCACTTGGTAAGAATTAATTTTATTTTACTAAATATTGATTCATGAATTTTATATAGCTTATATTTTAAAATTTCTGGTATTGTAATTTATGAAGCTTATATTTTCAAATTTCTGGTATTATAATTTATGAATTCTATATAGCTTATATTTTCAAATTTCTAATATTATAGTTTATGAACCATATATATGTTAGGCAGGAAAATTTAATAACCATATTGGGCATAGCTATTGTAATTTGACTAAATTATTTTATAAGTTAAGTATGACCCTATTCATAATGGAGATAGAGTAAGCTAGAGTGGGCTGAGATTATTAGAGAGGGGGACAAGAGGTGAAGCCATTTCTGGAGGGGAGAGTGGTGATAAGCCATATTTATATAATAATTTTAAAAACTTTTTATCATAATAGCCAAAGGGTTGATAGACAATGTAGCCATAGTAATTAAATATTGTAAAATGAAAGAATGGATATTGGTACTGAGAAAAAGATAGAAGACTCCATATATTTTGAAAACCCCACCATGGTACAACCGGTCATAAATGCACCACCTTTCATGGATGCAAACTTCCTTGCCATGTTTTCCAAACTGCAAGAGTGATCGAGAGAAAAGTCCGAAGAAGAGTCTAGGAATGCAGAAGAGAGATATCATTAAAGCATAACAACAATGGGGGGTTTGGAAGCAAGAATTCTTGGAAGTATAAAGGATCTAGAAGCATAACTCCAAAGGAGTTTAAAAACAGAACAGCAGGTGATGACAAAACTCATGGCAGGTCTGGAAGACAAAGATAGGGGAGGAAGAAAAGTGCAACAAGAAAGTTTAGGGGAGTTAAAGGCAGATAAGTCTTAAAGTCCCAGAGATAGATCAGAAAGAAAGGGAAGAAAATGAAAGAGTAGATCAGAAAGAAAAGGATAGAAAGGATCAGAAAGAAAAGAGGGATAATGTAGATAGGAGAGAGGGGTTGAACAAGCAAGAGAGTACAGAGAATCAGATGTACCAGAGTATAGTAGAAACCAAGAAAGGTCAGTGTGAGCAAGAGGTAATGAAGAAAGAGATAGAGATGAGGATGAGGAAAGAAGGTACTGAATCGGCTGAGTATATCACAGGTAGCAATGGTACCGTGAAAGAAGAAAGGGATAAAATAGACGAACCAGAGTATATGGCTGAATTAGAGCAGGTTACAAAAACTGTACAACTTGCAACCCAAATTATATCAAAGGAAGTGAAAACAGTTGAGACTAAGAAGGAAGAAATATTGGTTGTAAGGGAAACTATAGAAAGTATCATCTCACCTTCAGAAAAACTAGGAGAAATTCTTAAAATTGCCGAAGGAGAAGCTGGACCTGATGAACAGATTGAGGTACAGATAATGTCAATTACAGAAAGAGAATTTATAAAGATAGATATACCAGTGGAAAAGATTGAATTAGGAGCCACAGAAGAAAAGGTCGAGCCAAGTGCTTTAGAGAGATTGGAGGTAGGAATTGCTAGTGAGAAAGAGGATATTGTGATGGGAAAGGAAACTATTAAATTAATTCCATTAAGTGAGGAAGAAATAAGGCCCATCATGCCTGAAATTAGGGAGTCTTTAAAGAGAGCAGAAAGGCTGTAAGCTGTAAGTGATAGAACAGAAGGATTTACAGTTGATTTGGGGATGATTGAAGAAAGAGAAAAGCTGCTTTCAGAAATAATCACTGAAGTAGAATACATTCCAACAAAAGAAATAGAAAAGGCAGAGATAGTAATTCCAGCCAAAGTACTAGGTGAAATAGTTGAACAAATAGAGCTTCACCAGGAAGTTATGGAAGAGAAAGAAACTGAGAAAGGTCCCTCTGAGCTAGGAATATTGAATGGAGCTGAAAAATTTAATGTCATTGATCTGAAGATTGGTAACAGTAGTCCCACAGTGAGATGGAGTGTGGCATTGCTGGAACTTGAGTGTAGGATGGTATACCACTCTGATCAGGGAGTCCTGAATAGTATCGATAGATGTTCAGTAAAATTTAAACACATGAAATACCAACAGTTGGCAGTGTTGACCAATATGGTGGGCAGTTTGGTCAAGTGGGATTTCAGAGACCTTCATTTCTGGCAGGGCAGACTTCCAGAGTCTTTAGAAATTAGGCAGCTGTTCAGATAGGAGCATAGGTTTATCCAAAGCAGTTATAGGAGGTTAGATGAAAATCAGACTGTGGCTCCTGGTTTGGAGAAGCATTGGTTTTGCTGTGAACCTTGGAGGACCATTAGAAAATCATCTTGCTGGGCTGATTCACAGGTTAACCTTTCAACAATGTTTAGAAAAAAACACCACATAAATCATTTGGGTTTCTTGTGTTGTTACTATTTTATGAATGGGATCAACCCCTGATCAAAATATATTACCAGCATATTGACAAAGGTAGAGATTGGTGTGCTGCCAAGATCAGATTTAAACCTAAAACCACAAGAGTGATGCAAGGGGAGAACACTCATATGTAAATAGGAAGTGGAAAGATAAGAGTGTTGAAAAGTAAGATGATGGTTGTAGGATTGTACCATCCTCCTAGACTAAAGTCAGATATCGAACAACCCCCTGATCCTACCTAAACTATCATAAGTACATGGATCAAACCCCTACCTTTCCCCCTTGTATATTAAACTAACCAACTCAGGGTTTTACTAACAACATCTAATCACTTTTACATTTATTTTTTGTATCACTTTAGAAATATAGTTTTTTTTATATATAAATTTATATTATAAAATTAGTTTAGGAAGTTTTTTTTGTTGTTTTATATCTATTTCTAATCTAAGTTTTCATTATGGTGGCATGAATGAGAGTAGTAGCTAAGCAGGGCATGGGATACATTGAGATATGTTATGACAGGAGTAGAGTTTTGAGTTTAGTTGTTTAAATAAAAACCAACATTTGATCATCGATCATTAATAATTCAGATTAAGTAAAGGCATGATGATCATTAATAATTCAGATTAAGTAAAGGCATTTTTTAATTTGTTTTTTTTTTAAGTAAGTTTGGGGATATGAAACAGTCAGTTTCATCCATCTGCCCGTTTCACTTATTTTACCCACACATCTATCTATATGCCAGGTTTAAACTCTCCCAGAGTACCCATGTGAATAATGTTATATATGCAGAATCACACACATATATATATGCGAGTGATATGTCTGTGGTTTAATAGTATACATATAGATTACAGATATATTCATTTTATAAACATTTCTGATTTAAGAAATATTTTATTTTAAATTATTGTTATGTTAATGGTATACGTATATATATTACAGATATGTATATTCATTTTATAAATATTTCTGGTTTAAGAAATATTTTAGTTAAATTATTTAGCAACTTTATTGATGTACTATTGAAATCGCGTACATATATTTCCTGTTATTCTGCATTTATTCTGCCACATATGGTTATAAAATGTCTTCTACTAATTGTGAAGGTAATGTTGTCAAAATAACATATGATTTTGTAAACAGATTTTAAAGTAGTGCATTTGGTCCTAAAATAATCCTAAAATAGCATGGACGTTATTTGGTAAATATAAAATGTTAACAACAAAATAGACAGAAAAACAAAATCTAAATTTCTTTGTTATAACTAAAATTGTTTTTCTAAAATAAATAAGTGAGTTTTTCTACCGGTTGTAATTATTAAATGTTTTACTAAAATAATTAAATGGACTTTTCAGCTACATTCAAGCTCGTAAAAATTAACAGGTTGACAGAGTTTAAAAAGTAAAAATAATTAAAGTTTTATTATCAAGGAAGATGATATATATATATATTAAGTGAACTGTAAGCCAAATCCATGTCAGTTTCACCTTAAAATGTTCGAGTAGTTGGTGACATTTCACCGCCTCTCCTCACGGTGAATGGGAGACTTTGGTCCAATGATACCTAATGCCGTAACCAGCAAAAGTAGCCTGTGGAAAATCTCTATTAACTGTGCATGATCGTCAAAAGTGTCATCTTAATATCCTTCCAAGTGCTTCAAAACTACCTGCAATGGAAACAACTAAATGGTAAAATTTTTTCAGAGCTCTGTTTATAAACTGTGACTTTCATTTCTTTCTTTTAAAAGCTAGCTATTCATTAAATCTGCCTTTCCCAAACACCTTTACTAAAATCTACAAAGAGAATTGTTAAATGCTAAATCTTACCTGATTGTAAAATGCTAAATCTTGTCTGATTGTAAAACTCGATTTCTCTTTTATAATGTAAAACTTGAATTCTCCTTTAAAATGTAAAACTCCTAATAATATATTTTAAATGTATAATTTTCTGCTGTCTTTTTATGCCTATTGCTAAATCTATTCAATTTATTCTATGATTTTATCATTTTAATATTATATGTGTTTAATATGCCAAATGACTCAAAACCGCAAGTATTTATAAATATAATTTTAGCTTATTGATTTGCGAAGCTAATTTCAAATCTTCACTATAATTTAATATTAAATAATTGAATTGTTATTCTTCATTCTCACTTGCTGTTTCGAGATCATATTATTTTACTGATGAAGTTTCGGGTATTAATATTACAATAATCAGTTATCTAGTTCTTTTGTGTAGTTTGCTTAATTCTAGTTATGAATTCTGACTATTTATATATGTAACTTGGACATCATCAGAACTAGCCACAGAAATATTCTCAAAGCATATTTTAATGTTTTATTCATAATTACCCTGCAAATATGCTTTGCCCTCCTTAGATTTATATATGTTGAGACGCAGGTGATAATATTAAACTAGGTTACTAATTAATTTAGTCCCTAAATAGTATATTTAAAATACTAAAATTGAGAACTGAATTGTATAGATATGCAAATAGACACTATCTAATTTTAATGCATGGTAATATAATGTTACACATTTGCATTATATATATATAAGTTGCGGATGTGTCCTTACAAAGTACTCGATGTATGCTTATCAGCTTGCTGCATGATTCTCGATGACGTGCTGGCGAAGGTCACTCTCATTCACTTTAGTCCAGGTTCACCTAGATGATTCATAATGCTTATCCGACTACCTGAACTACTAATGTTTTTATTCGTGGCAAGTTGAGTGATTTTAGGGCAAACTGAGTCTTTGGAGACTGAGCCCATGAATAATGAACCATTTGCACCTTTTTGCTTAATTAATATTTTAATATGTGCCAAAGAGGATATAGGTAAACCTATCATAAACCAGTTTTCTCTCCTTTTTATATTAAATGCTTATCTAGTATTAGTGTATGTCCTAATCTAGGTTAACATGCTAACCTGCGTATCTCTGAGGCTAAATACATGCTCAATATAACTTTGTATTACATAGATGCCATAGGAGTGCTATGATAGTTAGTTATATAATTTTGGCTATAAAGTTCCGCATGATTTAGCAGACTACAAAAGAGCTAGAAATTTGGCATATAAATTAATATAGGCATGAAATTCCAATACCACATTACAAATTATTAAACGCTTGTAATGAGATATATAACATGAATTATATCTCATGTTCCCATCATATAATTTGGTATGTTTTGATTTATTGTTTGCTATTGTTTTATTAAATTAATACTATTTAAAATTATAACTCATTTGCATATTTTATTGTCCGTGAATTCATTTTATCCAACTCTATATTTAATTGCACATACACCATTTCATATATATGTAGATCAGTCTGTTAAATTCTATAATTAATTACTTAGCCATATGTATATATGTCTGACCAATTCAGTGATAAATTAGTTAAATTATGAGTCTCTTGTTTTACCGGGAGTGACTGCTGGACCGAGGGTAAATTGATTGTCTGTGTACATTGAGGAATGTCATCTATAGGGTATTAAATCATTGAGCAGAGATGAAAGGATTGAATGTTAGTCGTATTCTGAATCACAGCATCTGGATTCGATCAGCTTTAGTGTATTTTGCCTATGTTCTAGATTTTGTTACGTGGAGGGACAATTCTTACTGTTACAATGTAAAGTGAAATATATAACAAGAACAATAAATATTTCTTATGGATAATTACAAAAAAGCTAATAAAAAAAATACATGAGCAAAATCTTTGTTGATTTTTCATCTGTTGAACATGAATAAAATTTTTATGGTCATTTTAAAACTCTGAATTCTTTTCTAAAATGTAAAATTGCATCTATAATTATTAAAATATCACAAAAGTTCTGTATTATTTAATAGAGAAGAAATGATTATAGTTTTCTTTTTAGTGTCATTTTGAATTTATTGTATTTTTAAAAATGAAATATATTTTAAAAAAATGTAAGTGTAAACATTAATATATTTCCTTTTTAATAATTACTATACAAATATTTTGTAGAAATATTATAAATATTAAAATAAACTACAGAAACAATATAATATTTTTTTTTGCAAATTGTGAAATTTATTTTAAAATCTCAAGATCAAAGAATCTACCAATCAGTAACAGTCTAGGTTTTTGTGATCTTATCTGTAGTTTTTCTCTGTGGTCTATCCTGTAGACTAGTAACATCTTCAGATTTTTTTGAACTAATAATCAATATTTATTGCCAATTTTTAATATCAAATTAATATAAAATGGCAAAGTAATGCTAAAAATAGATTCAAAAAATTCGTAAAGCCAAAGCACATCAGTACCATTGCAGACCCCAAAAGCACTAATTATCATTATCGTGGAGTTAATATATTGAGTCTATTATTTGGCTTAAAAGTAGGTCAGCCAATATATACAATATATGTTAACAGAACATTACATATATAGTGACATCTAAAATCTTTTTTTGAAATTACATTATATATATATATATAATTATTATATTAAACATTTATAATGAGTTATTTATTTATATAGCTCTATGTTTTAATCTGTAATAATCATTAGGGATTACTCCACATGTGTGGTTATGTATTATATAACTGTAAAATAGTTTTGTATTTGCTGTTAAATAATTTCTTTTGGTAGTATTTATTTATTTGTATATATATATATATAAAACAAAATAATGGATTATTTTATCTTACTATAATATATAAAAATATATATGTAACACATAATACATGTACATCCACATGTCTCATGGTATAGTAATTAGTGTTAATAGATAGACAGAATTATCAAGGAAGCTTAAGATTTTTTCAGATAGTCACCCTACACCCAACCCAATAGTCATTCAATTATTAATTGGTAAAAGAGAAAAGTGCAAAGGTCAAATACAATTACCTAGTATTATGAGTATAGTACTGTATTCTCTTTTTAAATAAATCCTGAAAATGTCGTTGCCTTGCTGTGAGTTATTTATTAAGCTGGTTTTAATCTAAAACTTTTTTTAAATAAATGATAAAGTAACCTATATTAATTTTTGTTTCTCCCCCTCTTTATATTTTAGAAACTCTTTCTCGAATGCATTTTTTTCTCTCTTAAGTATGATAATAATCAAAAAAGCAAGTCATATATAACATGACATTACTTTTATAAGCTTGTATTTATTACATTCACATATCAGCCTTTCAAGCTAATTGAGCATGCGCCTTTTGAGAGTGTTATTTATAAAAATGTAATACAGAGAGCATATATGGTGGCTAGAAGAGTTGTAAAATGGATGGAAGGGAATAATGTAGTGGGGGAAATGCAAGGAGGTTTTAGATTAGATAGGCATATAGGAGATAGTTTATTTGTAGTTACACAACTTATGGATATAAGTAGGAATTCAGGTAAACAGTTATATATGAGTTTTATAGATATAGAGAAGGCATATGATAGAGTAAATAGAAATAGATTATGGATAAGTTTAGCAAATTTGGGAATGGATGAAGCTTTAATAGATATTATTAAGAAATTATATGAAAACAATTATTATCTATATATCAATTAGGGAATATAAAATCAGTTAAAGTTAAAAATGGGGTGGGACTAAGGCAAGGATGCCCTATGTCACCTATTTTGTTTGTGTTGTATTTGAGTGAAATGGAAAAAGCAATAGAAAGATTAGAAAGAGGGATAGAGATACCATTAATAGATAGTAAGGGAGTATATATTTTGTCAGGTCTTTTTTTTTGCAGATGATATATTTTTGTGTGCAGAAAAAAGAGAAGATATGGAAGTTATGCTGAGGACATGTGCAAGGGTGGGTAAAGAGATGGGGATTAAATTTAGTGAAGAAAAATCAAATATAATGATGGTTAATACTGGGGAAAGAGAAGATGTAGAATTTTTATTGGGAGATATTAAGTTAAGTGTGGTGAATAGATATAGTTATTTGGGAATTATTTTAAGTAATCAGAAAAATTATTTGGATGAATGGGAGAAAAAATTGATAAATGAAGCAAAGAAAAGAAAGGGATTGATAAAGAAATTAACAGTGTTTTCATATAATAAATATGATGTAGCTAGAATTATATGGAAAGGAGTTGCAGTAGCAGGGTTAACATATGGTAATGATGCATTATATGTTAGTAAAGGGGTATTAAATTACTTAGAAAAAGTTCAAAGGGAAGTAGGAAGACATGCATTGGATGCAGATGTATGGACAGCAAGGGAGGCAATTCAAGGAGAAATGGGATGGTCAAGTTTTCATATGAGAGATGCTAAAAGTAAAATGAAAATGTTTGGTAGATTGCAGTTTATGGATAATAAAAGAATAGTCAAAATAGTATTTAATTGAGTTATGAGTAAAGAGCAGCTAACAAGATGGGTGAGAAAGGTAATGCGGTATGCAAAAGATTTGGATAAAGAATTTATATCAGTATATTTGTATAAAAGATGGGATGATTGTGTTACGAGGATTGTTGAGTATTATAGTGGTAAGGAAGGGGATAAAAGAATAGATTTATTAATAAAGAATAGGGAGTTAGAGAGATGGAGAACTAATATGGAAAGTAAAAATAATTTAAATATATACAGAAATAAACAGAATATTAGGTGTGAGTTAATATATGATAATAGTAAGGAAAGTAGTTTATTGTTTAAGGCTTGAACAGGATCTTTAGCAACAAGAGAATATACATGTAAATGGAAAAATATGGGTGATTTAGTCTGTAAATTATGTAAGGAAGGAATAGAAAATATTAGGCATCTGTTAATTGAATGTAAATGCTTGAAAACAGAAAGGGCACATATAATGAAGTTATGGAAGAATAAATATGAAAAAAGTGATTATACAGAAAGTGGATTATTGGTTTTTATGCTGGGTTTGGAAAAAGATAAGGGGGATTTAGATATAAAGGCTGTAGAGTTGACAAAGATTATGTTGTGGAAATGGGATGGAGCAGAATATAGGGAAACTTAGACTGGGGATTGTAAAATTAAGTAGCTAACATGTTTCTCTGGCCATAATTGCTGAGAGATTCTTGACTTCATTTAAGAAGAAGCTACAGTACATCACATCACATCCTAATTGATAAATGCGGTATGAGAAAATATTTAAGATCTCTATCCAGAACATTCCTATCTTTAGACCAACTGGGTTTGAGCTTATGACCACCTCAGTGAAGAGCTAGAATATTCAGACCCTAGATCTAAAACATCAACTCGAAACCCAGCACTTTTAATTTTTGGATATGAAAATGTCTTTAAATCCAGCTATCTAATTTAAATAGCTATATGGGACTGAACTAAATTCAGATCTATCATATTTTAATAGCCTCGGCATAGCTAAAGCCTTAAAGGTAAAATTATAATAATCAAAAAAGCAAGTCATATATAACGTGACATTACTTTTATAAGCTTATATTTACAAAAATGCAATACAGAGAGCATACCAATAGCTCAAACAAGCTCTTAATTGATAAGTGTGGTATGAGAAAGTATTTAAAATCTCTATCCAGAACATTCCTATCTCAAGATGAACTGGTTTCAAGCTTATGGCTCACCTCAGTGAAGAGCTAGAATATTTAGACACTAGATCTAAAACATCAACTCAAAACCCAGCACTTATTTCATATTCTAAAATCAAGCTGCTATTTAGAAAAATAGAAAAACTAATCGTATTGCTACAAAATTTTTATAAGCATTAACATTTTTTTCTTCTAAAAAGTTACATTGGTTGGAAGAAAATTAAACATGACAAAAATCAACTTAAATCAACTAATTTTTTCAAACCTTTTTTCTTTAATGTCTTTAGCAATTCTACTAGAATCAATCAATTCTTTGTGCTTTCCAGATTTCATTTCAATTAAAACTATTACAAGTTTTTTTAATCATTATTTTGCTACGAATATTTAAACTTTATGTGGCTGATTCTTTTTAAAATATATGATATCTAATATATAAATCACATACATTTGTTTATATTTGTAATCCTCTATATAAACAAACAAATCGTAGACAGATTCCAAAGTAAAATCAATACCATGGTATTATTTTATTTCTATTAGGACATTAAGGTCATGATTTTTAAGTGCCATTCTCAATAGTCTTCTGGGATATTATATTATCTACATCACTATGATCAATAAAATAAATAATTAATAAAAAACTATATTTATAATATTTTTCACGCTTACCTTTTCTTCACACATTGAAGATACCACTCATATTTGATGGCTCTAATCTAGTAAGTTCTAAACTGTTTTAATTTTTATAAAAGCAAAAATGTTCAAAGTTGTTTTTAATGATCACCCTCCTATATTATTAGGTTTTATATTCTAACAACTGACACAACTATTATTTTAGAGCCATTTCTTTGATTTTTACAATTAATTGTAGTGGCTTAATTTAATCAACTGAAGATCAATTCACATATGAAAACAAACATATATATATATATATATTTCTCTGTTCATTTTGCAATACTGTTTATTTAAATATTTATTTCTACAAAGCGCAGACGGTATTGAAATTAAACTGAGAGAGTGCAAACTTCTCAAGCGCTTAGCCAATCAGATCACAAGTACTGAGACAGAGGAATTTAACAAGAAAAGAGTGGTTCTACTCTCATCTTTACTTGTCTTTTCTATATTCCAAGCCAGTCCAAAGTACTTAGATCTGAAAGCGTGAATCTTAAATATCTTCACTCTCAACTCACTGAGTTCTAATTATAAACACACAGCTGCGTAGTAAATCGAAAGATTTCACACTGTGTGTTTATAATTAGAACTCAGTCAGTTGAGTGTGAAGATATTAAGATTCACACTTTCAGATCTAAGTACTTTGAACTGGCTTGGATATATAGAAAGACAAATAAAGATGAGAGTGGAACCACTTTTTCTTGTTAAATTCTCGTCTCAGTATTTGTGATCTGATTGGCTACGCTTGAGAAGTTTGCACCTCTCTCAGTTTAGTTTCAATACTGTTTATTTGTAAAAAGTTCTTTTTAAAGTCACTAGATTTTATTTTTATTTTGATCATATCTACATTAAAAGAATGTGTTCTGGGTTAATTAAATCAGTATTATTTTTTAATGGCTTAACTACAATGTCTTTGAGTAGCAAAATATTAAAATAAAAAATACTATTTATAAAATATGCCAAATGTTTTAATTGGAGCAATACCTTATGTTATTATCTATGTGTTAAAACAATGTAGATTGATAAGTATATTTTTAGTTTGAGTATAAAAATTACACAATGCATTAAAGCTCTAAAATTTCTTTCAAAGGATCTAAAATATTTATGCACTGATATTATCAGAAGTATCTAGTTCATCAAAATGTTTATATTCTGTTGTATGATAAAACATTAAAATATAGTAATTTCTGTATCAACATACCAAGTTGGATTACTGCAAAAAACTCTAACTGTGTTTTCTATTTTCAAATATATGACTCAAATTGTGTGTATTGATACCCTACATTGGATTTTGTTACTTGGTTTTTCCAAATTCTAATCAAGCGTTGTTAGCTGAGAGGTCATCGCACCAGCCTTGCAAGCAAGTAGTTGGTTGCAGATGGGTGTGGGTTCATGTCCCGGCCGATGCTATTGACATATGGAAGTTTTAGTATCTCAATAATTTTAATCTTTTTTTCCCATATCAACTAAGGAATTAAATTTTTTATCTTTTGTAATATGACTTTTAAAATATTATCTTTCCATTATCATTAGTTCTTTTTAATATAATTTAGTTTCTTTTTTATGCAATATTGTCTTTTCTATAAACAATAATACTTCATGTTAAGAAGTTTTTTAGAAGTGTTTTCAGATATAGTTTTAAATTTATAAAAAATATTGAATCTTTTCAGTTTTTATTTTGCCATGTACAAGATCTAACATTTTTGAACCTTACTTAATAAATTTTTAATGACTGTAGAATGAGTATTTTATTTTATTAAATGAACTTCAGTGAAATTTATTACAAAAATTCTAACTACCCTTCAGATAGGAAGCAACTTTTGTCGTTTTAAAAATATTTTATATTATAGGATTCTGATTTATATATTTGATAACCTTAATCTACAGTTGTAATAGTTTATTTAATATTTTTTCTTTGTAAATATTCCCACAAATGAGGAAAACTATGGCAAATATTTTTTATTTCTTAATAAAAAGTTTTACTGGAAAACACAACAATAACATTTGTTTTACTATACTTAATTTTTTTAAATTTATAAATGCAATTAAACATTTATGATATAGATCTAGTATATTTCATTATTTCTAGATTCATAGTTTGGGTTTAACCCAGGTATTAAACTTGTAACTGTTTTCAGGAGGCAAACAGGTTCAGGATTGTTTTTTTTAGATAAGGAATCCTCCTCTTTCAAGATAACCATCCAATGTTAATTAGTAAATAGCTTAATAGTTATTCTTCTTAAAGGATGAAAAAAGATTAAAACCGTCAACACTAAGCCATTGGAAAGTCTAATGAAAAAATGCTTTTTCTTTCACTGCTTTTTAATAAATGGCTGTTGGAAAAGTTTTTGCCCTACTTGATGGGTTATTTAAAAAACTATTTTATTTTTATTTTTTATGGGTTTGTTTATTGTTAACTTTAATATGTTTTTGTTGAACAATATATTAAATAAATTTAATAATTGCACATGCACTAATTCTGGAGAAGACTCTCACATTTAGAGTGAGTTTATTTGATCCTTTGCACATTATCAAACCATTGGATAATATAAGGAATGAAATGAATTGTTAAGCATTGGAGATAGGAAAAATTTAATAGACAACACAATTTGAAAACTCTTCATAAGAAGATTTGATTTCAAACATTTGCCATGGAAGATATCACCATGAGCTTCTCCAGATCTGAAGCGAAATTACATTCATCTGCAGAAGCAATGAAAAACTCTCAACATTATTGCCACATAGTGATGAAATAAGCGTAATGATAATGTAATTTTTTCCAGGTAAAAATATAAATCAAAATGCAAGATTTCATAGATTGACTATGAATGATCGTATTAAATTAGACATACAGCAATACTAAAAGATATTTATTTTCGTTTAAACATTTTTTTTACGATTGCTTGATTATTCAAGCAATTACAGATATAAACTGCATTCTCTACAGATTTCCAAAAAATTACCGTATGAAGAAATTACATTAAACAACATGTGAGACTCCATATTACAGATTGCGGATCTCTCAAACCCCTGATAAATTACTATCAAATTTTTTAACAAAGGACAAAGATATAGATTTGAAAAAAAAAACAATGTACACTCTAGAAAAATATGGATAATTAAAGTAGATCGAAATAGAGAAAATTATGTATCAGGAATTATAAAAAACACCTACTTCAATTATGACATCAGTAACTTTCCAATCCACATATCTAAAAGATACATCTATATTGATCTTAAGTAATAAGTATTATTTTGAACTACATTTAAACAAAAACATTAATCCAAATGACATCTTTATACTAATTACTGAACAGGAAATGAAGCTCCTCTTAATAACACATAGAATTAAACCACAATGTTTCAACTGTAAGTAAAGAGGTCTCATCATAAGTACATGTCCAAAAATTAAGTGCCCACCCTGTGAAATGAGAGCCACATCAAAACATCATTTTGGAAAGAAAAATGATATAAATCATGATACGCAACATTCAATGGGAGAAAAGTCAATCACTGGTATAATTAATGTTAACGTCAATGACTCAGATAATAATACACAAAAGATATTAGTAGATAATAATATTCACAGATAAGATCAATTCTCAGATCAAAACATTTTCTACCATAAAAGACACACAAAAAGTAAAATTTTTACAGAACCAGTTGTAATAAACAAGACTATGTAAGATATTACAAAGACAACAATATCTGGTCTACTTCACACATAGACATAGATATAAAAGCACTGATTATCCAATGGAAATCAGATCATCCAACACCATGGGGGAACAGGGAAATGGAAAGTTATTTGCAAAAGCCCTGATTAAGTGAAAAGGATTTATCACATTTATGCTGGATCATGTTAAAAACATTAAAAAGTCAACAAAACTTGTCAAATTTTGATGCAGGCTAGACATTGCAAATGAGGAGTCAGTCAATATAACAGAGGGGAAGCATGTCCAAATGTGATTGTTTATGATAAATCTCTAAAGTTCTTGCATGAGGCTCTAATATCTTTAGATAGAACTAAATAGTTAACATAAATAAATATATTTTTTGTATAATTTGTATCTATATACTAAATAAGACAATGTTAATAAAAATAGGATCTATCAATGTCAGAGTATTAAACTCTGTAGGAACATCAATTTAAAAATGGCTTCATATTAATCAGCCATACATAATTGGTTTTCTGGAAACTAAGATATACAACAAATCACAATAGAAACAGCAAAATGTTTATGATAATCAAGGATATTCATTATTTTTCAGAGCAGCTTTCTCACCTTCAGCTGATACAAGAATTGTGATAAAGAAAACCTGTCCATTCTGTTCATTTAAAATAATATTTATTGATGCATACATGCTAATAAAGAGTAACACTGAATACATAGCATTCATGAACATCCTACAGGTAAAATAATAATTAATAGACCTATATGTACATTAAACTCAAAACTTGCATACTTGATACATCCTATAATTCTAATAGAAGACTTTAATATGTTATACAATAAATTTGTAAAAAAAATGGTTACATGATCACAGCAGGTAAAATTATTAAAATATTGCTTCCAGGATGGACCAAAGAATATCTGTTATCAGAATTATACATATCATTATTCAAAATTTAGACTGGAAATGGAGCATAATCTCATATAGTGATACAAATGACAAAACAATCCCCCTCAATGGTTTTAGCACTTGCAGATGCATTGCACAAGA